>JAGVVM010007176.1:0-23398 GCA_019149425.1 Psidium friedrichsthalianum
GGGCGGATAAAAACAAACTCAATTTCCTTCTTGCCAAAAATATTTATAACACTGCGACGGAGAATTTATTTGGTTTTCCAGTTCATTTTCTTAAATCAGTATAACCAAATAAACACCCGGTTGATTATTAAATTATACTGTACTTAGCTTATTTTTCTTTGTGAATTAAATAAAAAAAAATATTGTACTTCCATTGGGAATTATAATTTGTTTTTTGCTTCCCCTGTTCCTTCGGGCAATGGGGGCCCACCAATTTTCCTGTGTATTTAATTTTTTTTTATTAAATCAACCCACATCACGGGAGCCTCTCTTCTTCCATCTTTTTTCTTAAAAGCTAAACCATTGCAAGCCTTCCTCCCCTTAGACATTATAATTTTTGCTCCTTGGGTGTGCCCATTTCCTAGCCACCACGGGTTTTTTTCTTTTTCCGGTGGCTTTTTGTTTTGCAATTTGTTTTATTTCCCCTACCTTGTTGTGTGATCAACTCATGTGTCATGCCAACTTTTTTCGATTTATTATTACACTGTCTTCACTTTCTTATATAGGCAGGTTCCTTTTTGTGTCTGTTTTGGTTTTTTGGGGGGTGTTGGTCATTTTTCCCCCAATTTTACCTTTAATATTATATATTATTAATTACCATTTTTTTAACGGTTTTTTTCCTGGACTCCCATCCTGCATCCTTTTTTTTTCCCATTTTCCTTTGTATTCTTTTTTGGTACTCTCCATCCCTCATTTTAACACAATTCTTCCCCATTTCTACATGTTTTCACTCTATTGTTCTTCATTTATGATATCGATTAAGTTTATAAGGCGGCTTAGGGGTCCTGGTCATGTTACACGTGCACCTAATTTGAATAAAAAAATTGAGCTAAGATAGGAAAAAGATTAGTGAGATGAGTTGGGGAATTTTAATTAGGTTAAAAGGTACGGGAACAGCGGAATGCTATTGTGACTAATTTAATTAAATTATCAGTATAAAGGCGATAAGGGGGGAATATAAATGTGAAATTCAAGAAAAAAAAATTAAAAAACAAGGTAGGTGAACTAATTGAAAGTTTAAATAGGAATTCTGAGGGGAAAAGGAAAAAAGATTTGTTTATGATAGTTTTTAACGTGGTGTGTTTTATAGGGGACATGTCTCTAGAGGGGAAAAAAATTTTTTAAGGGTTTGTTATAATTATTTCCACAATGTTGAAATTTTACTAGTATTGTTGTCTTGGTTAAAATTTTTTACGCATTTGTTAGTGCATAGTGAATTTAATAAAATTTTACTACTTTTTTCTCAAACACAATCTTTTACACTTTGGTATTCTGGCCTCTCTCCCTTTCCTTAACATTCCTTTTTTTTTATCCAATTCGGTCGGGGAAAAAAGCTTCATCTTCCAATATGTTACTTCCATAATTTGAAAAAGTTGGAATTTTCCCACGCTATCTTTTATTTTATTAATGTATCAAAATTATATCGTTTGCCCTCGTTCTTCATTTTTTTTCTTTTTCGCGTATCGTTTGTTTTTTTTCCCCCCCTTCTTCCCTTTTTCCTCCCCCTTCCCTTCCCCTTCGCTTCCCTCTTTTTCCCCCCCTGCCCCCTACTCCCCCCCCTCCCGCCTTTTTTGTTCATTAAGTCCCTACCTTCTTGTCCCTGTCGCCAATCTTTTTCCCCCATTCTACGGAATTTTTCTCCGGACTTCCCCTCTCCTCCTTCCTCTCCTTCCTCCCTCCTTTTTTTCCCCCTTTTCCCCCCCCCTTTTTCCCCTCTCTCCCCCCTTTCCCCCCCCCCCCCTCCTCCTTCTTTCCCTCTTTCCCTTTCCTTTCTTCCCCCTTTCCTCCCCCCCCTCCTCTTTCCCCTTCCTCTCCTTTTCCCCTTCCTCCCCTCCTTTTTTTTTCCCCCCCCTTTTTTTTCTTCTTTCCCCCTCCTTTTTTTTTTTTTCCCGTGGGGTACCGGAACCTTCTTTTCCTGTTTCGTCCAAACACACCTTTTAATGGGCCAAACCCTTCAGGCATTCGAACTTATTTTTACTTAAGTATTTTCGGTTTGTTTCAAATTTAAGCTTTACCGTTTTTGTAGTGAGGAAAGACTAAAATAAGCTTACAAGAGAGAATGGAAAAAAACAAAAAAAAAAAAACAAAAAAAAGGAGAGAAAAAAAAAAAAACGCAAGGAGCGGGTTACCGTCTTCCCCTTAAAAGGCGAAAACATTGGCGGGATGGACCAAAAAAAGTGTGAGTCTTTTAAAAAAAAAAGTTTGAAATATAAAAAAAAAGGAAAAAATAAAAGAAAAAAACTATATCACACAATCAGTATCATATCAAATAGCCCAATTCGGAATACAAACTTAAAGATCGGTTAATATCTGTTTGATTTCAAGAAGAATAACTATACCAAGAGTTCTTTTAGGTTAATATAACAAATTTATATATATATGTTCAACATTATTAAAAAAAAATAAATAAAAAAAAATTTTTTTGCGTCATCTATTTAGAAATAAAAAAAACAAAAAAAGGAAAACTAAACTAATTAAAATTTTAAGTAGAAAGAGAAACCAAAAACTAAATAATCTAAAAAAAAAAAACAAAAATCAAAAAACAAAAAAAAAAAAAACACAAAAGGTAAAAAAAAAAATTTCCCAAAACATAAATATGATTAACATACGTATAGTTTACAAACAAAGAGGGAGAATAAAAAAAAGACAAAACAAAACCTAAAGATACATCTGATAAAAAAAAATGATCAGCACTTTAAAAACAATAAGAACGAAACAACCACAAAGATAGCCAACAAAAAAAAAAAAAAAAAAAAAAAAAAAAAACAGACTTAGAAACAAGAGGAATCAAATTAGAAGAAAAGAAAAAAAAAAAAAAGAAAAAAGCAAACAAAAGGGAGAAAAAAAAAAAAAAAAATATTTAACCAAGTAAAATATACGAAACATACAAAACAAAATTTCAGGAAAAGAGAATAAGGGAGCTAACAACATAAAACCTTCGGTGAAGGAAGAAGGGAAAGACCAAAAAAAAGAAACCCAGGGGAATTAAAAAAAAAAAAAAAAGATAAAAAAAACATAAAAATAAATAAAAGAATAATAACAAAAAAAGCTTTCAAAGCAAGAAAACCAGAGAGAAGAGAAACAAAAAAAAAAAAAGGGAAAAACTAATATTTTAAAATTAAAAAATCTTAAAATAAAACTAAATACATGTGATCCTTTGCCATTGTTATACGACAAGGCTTTACTATAATACAAATTAAGGAAAAATATACAATATTAACTAAAGATTAAATTAATCAATAACCATAATAGCTAAAAAATAAAATAAAACAAACAGATACATACTTAATATAAATATTTAACTTTTTATATTTGAAGCAACAATTACCAAAATATTTAATCTATTAACACCATTAAATGCGGAATACTACCCCCCGCGCCAGGATCCCCACACCCCCTCCACACACAGATTACCACTCCACCTCCTGCCCCCCCCACTCCTCCCCCCGCGGCGCCCAACGCGCGCCCAAGGGCCGACGCACCCCTCCCTCTCATCACCCTCCCCTCTTACGTTTTGCCACACACTCAACCATCTATGACCACGTTTTGAAGTAAACTTCCCCCCCGGCCCCGCGAACTACTTCCGCTATCCAGTCTCCTTTTCACCCCCCCCCCCACCTCCCCCACTCAGCGTTTGTCCGCTCCACCTATTCCAAAAGAGGGGGGGGATAACCCCCAATATTTACCTGGGAAAAAAAAAAAACAAATCACAGTCAACAAAAAGGTTTAGGACACAAAAGGTTTTCCTTGCCCATTCCTCAATTTAATAAAAAAATATGCATTTGACAAGGGAGGGGGAACAATCCAGCGGGAGTTTCCCGAGTTTCGGAAGGCGCGGACGATTCCATTAAAAAAAAAGTTTTTTTCAAAACAATACCCCCACAAAAAAATTTTGGAATTATTGTTTCGTTCCCCACATACGTGTGGAGGACTTAAAGCGGCCCCCCCCCTTTTACTGGACCCCCCTACGCTGCCCTAGTGTAACTTTCTTCATAAGGTTTTCTTTTGTTTCAGTTTTTTGGTTTTGTCCTTTGCCAGACCTGCCGGAAATGCAAAAAAATTTACGCAGTATTGTTTCTTTTAACCTTTTTATATTTAAGGGCCCCCTAGCATAATCACAAAAGTCAAGACTGCCGGTGGAATACCAGGTGGGGTGAATCTCTAGAACGATGTGAAAATGAAGCCATCTAGATTCCTTTCTTTTTGTGCGAACTAAATGTAAAAAACAAATACTATATGATTTGGAAGCTGGGTAATATCCGAAGAGGCATCATATTTATACAAAAGGGGGCATATGCAATTGCGCCATTTTTTTTTTCCTCCCCTGGACTATTTTTCTTAATAGTTCATACACTTAAACTCAATAATGTGTAATCCCCCCAAGACCTTCCCCCAACGCATTTTTCGCCTTCCACCGACACCCCCCAACTTAATTACAAGTTTTCAGGGAATTGTGTGTTTTTTTTTTTTTTTTCTTCATCGATATTCATCCCCTTTCTCCCGTCCAGACATATCTCCCATTCGCCACTCACTCAACTTCGTCCCCCAATAAATATAAAAATAATCCCATCGGTACTACGGAAAAAGCCCCAGTCGGCTCAGCCCTCACAAAAACGAACTACTCACCTTCCCTCGACTCTCGGTGTCTGAATCGGTGCTGGCCGTAGAGGAAGGCCGTGCGAAACCCATTCTCGGGAAGATTCCGCAAAAGCCTATCTGGATCCCGACAGAAATATCATTAGTTTCATCGAACTTGTACTAGAGAAAGATCCAGGTCGGTCAGCCCGTGCTCACAAAAACGAACTACTTACATTCCCTCGACTCTCGGTGTCTGGATCGGTGCTGGCCGTAGAGAAAGGCCCTGCGAACCCCATTTGCGGGAAGATTCCGCAAAAGCCTATCTGGATCCCGACAGAAATATCATTAGTTTCATCGAACTTGTACTAGAGAAAGATCCAGCTCGGTCAGCCGGTGCTCACAAAAACGACCTACTCACCTTCCCTCGACTCTCGGTGTCTGAATCGGTGTCTGAATCAGTGCTGACCGGAGAGGAAGGTCCATTGAACACCATCCCCAGGAAAAACCGGCAAAAGTCTATCTGGATCGCTTCTCAAATTGACGGAGGATCCACGGCGACGCGGATCAATGCGAGTTTCAGAGGGCGGGTTCCGCGTTCAGATTCTGACATATCAACAGGGAAGGAAACTTCGTCGTTAAAATGGACAGAAAAGACAAAAGAAAGGAAGGAAGTGTGCTCTTTCGAAGAAATTGTGGAAGCGGAGAAACAAACGGCCAATCTGGTGGAAAATTTGCGGCTCCTAAAAAGGTGTGGGCACGTCGCGTGCCGTATTTCACACCACGATCCGGAGCATTTTTACCGCAAAGTGTCTTATTGGACAAAATTAATAAGATTACAACATGTGGATGTTGAGCCACCGTCGTGTTGTTGTCGCCGCCGTGATGTTTGGCTGGACACGAGCTGACGACCGGCGGCTCCCTTGATTTCATTACTGATCCATCTGAATCATCGAAATTCAAAGAAAAGTGTTTGATATTAGGTGTTGAAAGTGAACTTAGAGAAATTGCTCCCCATTCACCTCAGCTTCTATTTGATTTGTTGATCTGACGGTACATTTGTAACAAATTTATCCAAAATTAATTTTTCGATCACCAAAACTTCTAAACTGTTGACTTATGAAATCATAAGTCTAGAGTAAATTTATCATAATATGGCTAAGTAAACCTTGTTATTTAATAATATGCTCCGAATTTTATAGGAAAGATGGAGGAAGAGAATGACTCGTTTTGCAATGAAGTTGATGAAGTAGGAAGTCACTCGACAACATGTCCGATATGTCATTTTTTGGGTCTTTTTCCTATAGTATAAAGCAAGAGTAATTTAGGAATGCTCAATCGTTGTAACGAGTCACAAGGCTCGCTTTTGGGATGTATGGATACTGGCGAGAGAAATGTTTGTAATTGATATAGGTAACGTGTGCATTCTTGCCCGGTACGAGAGGGAAAAAGGGAAAGGAGGTGGGGGAAGTTATAAGGTTTATTTGGATAGTAGCATTAGAAAGGAAAAAAAAAAAAAAGAATAACCCATGATGAAATTGTGGGACTGCAGTTTAAGCCGTTAGATCGAGGCCTTGTTTAATATTTAAGTGTTCATAAAGATTGAAAATGTCAATCCCCATATTTGGATAGGGGAAAAAGCCTACTTGACCACGCCGTTACTTTGCCTAGACCAGTGGTGCAATCTGCACCCCTTCCCAAGGAAACCAGATGATTTTTTGTTCGATTTTCTTGGAAAATCAAAATTCCACTATTCCGACAAATAATAAAATATTGCTGAAAGTGAGTTCAAAGGGAATAAATTTAAAATTGTTGATGATCAAAATTCAGATAATCACAAATATGAAATGATATTTAGTTGATTTAATTATTTTATTAACGGTTACTCATTTCAAAGAAACGGTGCCATATCCACCGTTAATGTCATTAATGAAACCATGTAACTCTTTTTCTCGATGTCCAGAAAATCTCACTTGGGATTTGTTCAAATCCCATCGAGTAAGGTTCTTTTATATAGAGAGAGAGATACATACATATAAAGTTGGAAGATAGGGCGAAAATTAACGCGAACAAACGTTAAATACTGAAATATAAGAATAGTATCAGTAAAAGAGATTTACTAAATTTACTAAAAATATTAATTACATTTTCAAAATAGAAAACAACACTAGAATTGAATTGAAGAAGGTATTATTGTTATATACGCTGCGGGCCCAAAACAGAGCACACAGGAATTCGGCCTGGATATCACAAGCCCAAATTACAATTCCAATGACTACGTTATAAAGTGGGTTAATACCATGAAAAATCTCAAATCGATATACCTATAACAAATTTACTATAAATTATTTTTTTGACCATGAAAGCTCCAAATTGATATCACTTGTGATAAATTTACCCCAAGCTATTTTTTTTACATCAAAAATCCAAACTGGTACACTTCTAACAAATTTATCCCAAACTAATATTTTGATAATTGAAAACCCTAAACTGATAAAACTATGAAAAATTTACCCTTCTTTGATTCTCATTAAATTAGATTAATATCACGAAAAGTTCTAAAATGATACATTTGTGGTAAAAAAAAAATTGATGAAATTTAGTCTTTTCATTGATTGCACTTTTTAAAATTTTTAGGACTCAATTGCACATTCTGGCAATTTTTAGAACTCGATTGCATATTTTGAAAGTTTTAGGACCCAATTATACTTTTATGATAAGTTTTAGGATTTTTAATGCGTGTATCTTAACTCTTAATTGCACATTTTGAGGTTGACCTCATCGGCCTTTGGCAAAGTTGGCCCTTGATGGCCACAGGCAAGGGAGAGCCTTGCCATCACTGGGCAAGGTCTAGTGGCCGGCTAGAGGAAGAAGGAAAGAAAAAAAAAGAAAGAGAAAGAAAATAAAATATAATCATTTTTTATAAATACTATAAAATTATGGACTTCAGCATTGGCAGTGCCATGTTAGATATTTTCGGCCAACATTGGCATGATAGATTGAATTGGCACATATGCAAAAGGTTTATGACTCAATTGACAAAAAAAAAATGCTTAGAACTGAGTTAGCACAATTAAAAAATATTTTTAAGACTTTTTATGGTAATTTTCCCGACATAATGCTGACCATGCAATAGTTTTTAGGGCTTTTAATCTAATTTGGATTTGTAGCAGGATTGGTTAACTTTCCATTCTTTGGTTAAAAAAGAAGAAGGAAAGATAGAATTGGCACACGGTTTAGGTCCAGGCCTCTGCCGATCAAACGAGGTCTTTACTTCGTTAGCGGAGTTGAAGTAATTGATCCAGCTCGAGCTAGGCCTCCCCGAAATTTCACGACTTCTCTCTGGGCCTCTCAAATGAACGTGGCTCGTGGTTTCTCTTTTCTCTTCTTTCATGAAATGGAAATTAAAAAGGTTTGCGTCGGCAAGGGACAAGAGACCCTCGTTTGGTCGGATCCTTCTAATCCAAAGTCGCAGAAAGACAACGGAAAAAGTGGAACTTAATTGTCCATTATAGATTCCTCCATCTAGTCGTAATTCCCAAATCACATTCTCAATAGCTGAGTTTGGCTGTGGACTTTATAAGTGACTTTTGATTTCTCACTTCACTGTCCAATTTCTCACCGCCCATTTCGTAAGATATATATTTTTCTGAGTGTTCCGTTCTTTATCCCACCCTACTAGGTCTAGTTAAGATTTGTAAATTCTCTTTTTAACCTTGTAGAAATGATCAAACTCCACGCAATTCATTCGAGTGGTGACAACACCGTGATTTGGCGGGCGACAGTTTTTATCATTATCAATGGCACGGATCATCATCGCAGGATGGTGCCAAACGAAGAAGAGGGCGAGCCATTAAATCTCTGATTTTCGTAGAATCGAGCGATCCCTCCCAATCGCTTGATAGGGTTCCCAATCATACCCTCCAAAAAATAATTGGTGACGACTCACATTGCATGTACACCGATGTACATGTCACCTGACCACACTAAGGTCGATCTTGATTGTAAAATTTCCCTGACGCGATTTGGTATGGGCCTGGGAGGGCTCGAGTTAGGCCTCTCGATATCTTAAGATGGGCATAGCTGTCCATTAGCCCACTTACCCCTCTCCGAGAGTGGGTCGCGACAATACCCTTTTGTACATACGAAAACCGAAACACACACTAAAAACCTAATATTCTAAACAAGGCAATCCAATCGTTCTCGTGTTCAAGAGGCATAATCAAATCTTCC
The DNA here is from genome assembly GCA_019149425.1 of Psidium friedrichsthalianum. NCBI lineage: Eukaryota > Viridiplantae > Streptophyta > Magnoliopsida > Myrtales > Myrtaceae > Psidium > Psidium friedrichsthalianum. The sequence continues at coordinate 8,848 of JAGVVM010007176.1, forward strand.
TTATTCAATCCTCTCCAGTGCACAAACCAAGTCCTGATTTGGTCTGAAAGCACAAAGAACTTTAACATGTGACACAATTGGGGGGCTCTTCGTGGGGAGCACGTAGTAACTATATGTAAGCGGCGGGGAATACTATGCTTGATAGGCTTTTATTAGATCATCGTTCTGCCATCGTGTTTCTTGCCATCATCTTCCTTAGCTGATCTGACACGATTTCTGTGCGCCAAGATTTCCTTAGTTTGTTCACCATCTTGACCACGTTGAAATCGCCGGATACCATCAGTTTTTTTTCCCTCCATGTCCATAATCAGAGACCCAACCCTGGAAAACATCACGTGACAAAGGTTAGTGGTGAAGCTGAACAGTTCAAGCACAAGATGGTTACTATTAGAGTTATGCCATTTGAACATTCAGCGGCAGAATGACGGGAAAAAAAACAGAGAGAGATCCAATACCTTAAAAACCAGAAATTACTTGCATGGCCTCGCTCCTGTCTCTGTCATCTTGTACTTCCGCTTTCATCCCCAACTTCTGCAAAAGTTTGAGAAAAGCAAAACCCAGTTAGATTTTGAGTAAACAATAAATATCAATCTCTTACAACGACTGAACTCAGACATTCACTTGTGGTGTGATAAACTAGCTCAAAAACAAGCTGGCTATATATAATCAACAATGTTATAAGAACTTGAAGCATCATTTGATATTCGTAGCATTATTAGTCACATGAATAGATATGATCATGCCATCCCATTAACAATTACAACAGCAAAAGAAACAAACGGCCACTCATGAAGCTTGAGACTGAGATGCCAAGAAAAATTTTCAAGAAAACCGCCAGCCGTAGAAGAAGGGTAGAAGACAAAAAAAAATTAAAAAAAGAAAATAACTGGAAAAATCAAAATTTTAAAAAATAAAAAGTAAAAAAAAATATTTAAAAAGTATTAAAAGCTGTGTACAGAAGAAAATATTTTCCATACCAAACGGTAAAAAAATATTTTCTAGATCATTTTCATGTTTCAGCCAAACACCGCTTTCCATGCACCCCTTCAAGTCTGTGAGACGAGGACTAGGAGAAGGAACAAAACTCAGGGAGGTACTCCTTGGAACCACAGGGCTCGGACAAGGTGCGATCCTGGCTTCTCTCTCGACGCTAGCCCCGCACGCCTTCTCTTCTGCTCTCTCATTCTCTAAGTACTCAATCCGGCGATTCGCTTCGTCCAATTTCTCTTGCATAAGAGCCAATTCCCTCTTTGTCCCAGCATGCCTGTCCTCACTTATGCTGAGCATTTCCATTAGACAACGGTCCAACTTGTTGGCCATCGACACCTTGGCCTCCAGCTCCTCCACCTGCTCATGCAGCATTGCCGCCTCCCTGAGCCAGCTGGCCTGTTCTCCGGCATGAAGGTCGTAACTCTTGAGCTCAGCAATGCCATGATGATGCTCTGTCAATGTAAAGACCGGAGGTTCAACATGACCGTCAGGAGCGTGCACGGGATGATGTCAAGTACAAGAAGCATAAAAATGAAGTTCACTCACTGAAAGGAGATGGCGGACTGCAGAGTCAAAAAGCTGATCATGCCCTCCCAGTCCCTTCTCCTCCATAAGGTTCTTGGCCTTGGGAAGGCAAGCTTCGCCACATATGCTTGACTGTGCCAGTGAGTCCGCGAGACTCTCAGTCCGAAAAGTACGCGAAGACGATGGAGCAAAAGGGAAAGAAAGTTCGGGCGCATGATCAGCAGCAGCTTGCGTCTGATTTGAAGTTCCTTGAGATGGACGTGAGACCAGGGAGGATGAAGGTCGAGCCTCGGAAGCAAGAGGGAGAGATAGATGTGGAAGAGGACGAGAAACAGGTAATACTTCTATTTGAGATATCGAAGAATCGGCTTGTCGTGGTGGTGTCTGGTCTTCTTGCTGATTCTCCGACTCTTCTTGTAGCTCGGTGATTCTCGCTGCACATATCCAAAAAGAAAAGGATTAAAAATCGCTAGGCAAAGGAACTTAACCAGAGGGAAAAATAAGAAATGTATAGCATGTCCGAAAGCACCCTTTTGCCGGACAAGGCTAATTTAAGCTACTGACATAACCTTTAAAAAAAGGGTTTCCAAATGTAAAGCAAAGAGAAACCAAAGAGTATTGCAAGCACCCCCTAGAGAGGGATTAGTGGATGCGAGCCCCCGTGATTCATCCAAGTATTTTTCCTTTCTTGTGTTGCAAGAATCACAGGCCTTCTGGCTGGACAAGAAGCATTCAATCCAATCACACGGAGGAAGCATACCTTAACAAGAACAAGGCTTATTACGGTTGAATACTTGGTCATTTTAATTTGTGAAAACGTTTTCCACTTAACAACAGTAATTTTCACGTTCATCATCGAATCAGTCACTTTCAGGTGCGCGTGCCAGTTCCTCCGGAGATTTCAATTGTAGGAAGAACTCGACTTATTACGCCTTTATTCTCTACATGTATTAATGGCGTGTGTGGATGTGTGTGCGCGCACCTGTTCTCGGGAAGGTATCATTTCGTGTCGCCGAGGCCACACTCACAATCTCTGCGTAGCAAATCTTCTTTCGCAGTGTCCACGTCACCTGGACTGGATCAATACTGCCGCGAACGTGGACGAATTCTCTTTCTTCACCGACTAAGCTAACAGACTGTACACCTGCATAATACACGGGGCAAGCAAAAAGGGAGCAGTTGGAAGAGAGCGTTAGATGGGAAAGGTTCTGCATCTCCAATCTAAAATGCAGAGGGAGGGAAATCGGCGGATCGAGTTTCGACGCTGGGATAAAAGTTCATCCCCACAAAATTGAATGTCCACAGGAAGAAAGAAGGCCCTACCTGGATACCCTGCTAGTAATCTCAAAGCTTTGCTTGTCAGTCGGCTAGAACCCAGGTACATTCTGAGCAGCCGGTTAGAACCCAGGTACATTCTGAGCACTATCTTTCCTTCCTGCCGAATTACGCATAATCTACCTTTATTAGCCAAGAAATAAGATGCCGACAGAGAGATTAAGCCTATTCCTGCGACTAAAACAAATGATTTGACTGAATCCGAAAGAGCATGCATGCAATTCCCACATAATCTCGAACCACTTCGTCCCCAATAAATATATATCATAATTCCCATCGGTACTTTTACTAGAAAAAGATCCAGCTCGGTCAGCTCGTGCTCCCAAGAACGAAGTACTCACCACCACTCGACTCTCGGTGCCCAAATCGGTGCTGACCGGAGAGAAAGGCCCTGCGAAACCCATTCTCGGGAACATCTGTAAAAGCCTATCTGGATCCCGACAGAAATATCATTAGTTTCATCGAACTTGTACTAGAGAAAGATCCAGCTCGGTCAGCCCGTGCTCACAAAAACGAACTACTCACCTTCCCTCGACTCTCGGTGTATGAATCGGTGCTGACCGGAGAGGAAGGCCCTGCGAACCAGATTTTCGGGAAGATTCCGCAAAAGCTTATCTGGATCCCCACAGAAATATCATTAGTTTCATCGAACTTGTACCAGAGAAAGATCCAGCCCGGTCAGCCGGTGCTCACAAAAACGACCTACTCACCTTCCCTCGACTCTCGGTGTCTGAATCGGTGCCTGAATCAGTGCTGGCCGGAGAGGAAGGTCCATTGAACACCATCCCCAGGAAAAACCGGCAAAAGTCTATCTGGATCGCTTCTCAAATTGACGGGGAACTTAGGATCCAAGGCGACGACGCGGATCAATGCGAGTTGCAGATTGCGGGTTTCGCGTTCAGATTCTGACATATCAACAGGGACGGAAACTTCCTTGTTTAAATAGACGGAAAAAGGAAAAAGAAAGGAAGGAAGTGTGCTCTTTCGAAGAAATTGTGGAAGCGGAGAAACAAACGGTCAATCTGGTCGAAAATTTGTGCGGGGTATTATTCTCAAGATCGACTTGGCACACGGCCATTTCAACCCATTTTAGTGGATGGACGTGCTATTTGTTGATTTAATCTCGAATTTTCACGACGACTTGGTGCACGTCGCGTGCCGTATTTCACACCATGATCCGGAGCATTTTTACCGCAAAGTGTCTTATTGGACAAAATTAATAAGATTACGACACGAGGATGTTGAGCCACCGTCGTGTTGTTGTCGCCGTGATGTTTGGTTGGACACGAGCTGACGACCGGCGGCTCGTTTGATTTCGTTACCGATCCATCCGAATCATCGAAATTCAAAGAAAAGTGTTCGATATTAGGTGTTGAAAGTGAACTTAGAGAAATTGCTCCCCATTCACCTCAGCTTCTATTTGATTTGTTGATCATGTGGTGTATTTGTGACAAATTTATCCAAAATTAATTTTTCGATCACCAAAACTTCTAAACTATTCACTTATGACATCATAAGTTTGGAGTAAATTTATCACAATATGACCAAATACACCTTATTATTTAATAATATGCTCCGAATTTTATTGGAAAGATGGAGGAAGAGAATGACTCGTTTTGCAATGAAGTGGGAAGTCACTCGACAACGTGGCCGATATGGCCTTTTTTTTTTTTGGGTCTTTTTCCTATCATATAAAGCAAGAGTAATTTAGGAATGCTCAATCGTTGTAACGAGTCACGAGGCTCGCTTTTGGGATGTATGGATACCGGCGATAGAAATGTTTGTAATTGATACAGGTAACGTGGGCGTTCTTGCCCGGTACGAGAGGGAAAAAGGGAAAGGAGGTGGGGGAAGTTATAAGGTTTATTTGGATAGTAGCATTAGAAAGGAAAAAAAAAAAAAGAATAACCCATGATGAAATTGTGGGACTGCCGTTTAAACCGTTAGATTGAGGCTTTGTTTAATATTTAAGTATTCATAAAGATTGGAAATGTCAATCTCCAGATTTGGATAGAGGAAAATGCCTAGTTGACCACGCCGTTACTTTGCCTAGACCAGTGGTGCAATCTGCACCCCTTCCCAAGGAAACCAGATGATTTTTTGTTCGATTTTCTTGGAAAATCAAAATTCCACTATTCCGAAAAATGATAAAATATTGCTGAAAGCGAGTTCAAAGGAAATAAATTTAAAATTGTTGATGATCAAAATTCAGATAATCACAACTATGAAATGATATTTAGTTGATTTAATTATTTTATTAACAGTTACTCATTTCAGAGAAACGGTGCCATATCCACCGCTAATGTCATTAATGAAACCATGTAACTCTTTTTCTCGATGTCCAGAAAATCTCACTTGGGATTTGTTCAAATCCCATCGAGTAAGGTTCTTATATATATATATATATATATATATATATATATATATAGAGAGAGAGAGAGAGAGAGAGAGAGAGAGAGAGAGAGAGAGAGAGAGAGATACATACATACATACAAAGTTGGAAGATAGGGCGAAAATTAATGCTAACAAACTTTAAATACTGAAATATAAGAATAGTATCAGTAAAAAGAGATTTACTAAATTTACTAAAAATATTAATTACATTTTCAAAATAGAAAACAACACTAGAATTGAATTGAAGAAGTTGTTATTGTTATATACGCTACAGCCCCAAAACAGAGCACACAGGAATTCGGCCTGGATATTACAAGCCCAAATTGCAATTCCAATAACTACATTATAACGTGGGTTAAAATCACGAAAAATCTCAAATGATATATTTGTAACAAATTTATCATAAATTATTTTTTTTACCATGAAAGCTGCAAATTGGTATCACTTGTGATAATTTACCCCAAGCTATTTTTTTACATCAAAAATCCAAATGGTACACTTATAACAAATTTATCCCAAACTAATATTTTGATCATCAAAATTCTAAATTAATACAACTATGACAAATTTACCCTTCTTTGATTCCGTTAAATTAGATTAATACCACGAAAAGTTTTAAACTGGTACATTTGTGGTAAAAAAAATTGACGAAATTAAGTCTTTTCATTTATTGCACTTTTTGAAAGTTTTAGGACCTAATTATACTTTTATGATAAGTTTTCGGATTTTCAATGCATGTATTTTAACTCTTAATTGCACATTTTGAGGTTGACCTCACCGGCCTTTGGCAAAGCTGGCCCTTGATGGCCATAGGCAAGGGAGAGCCTTGCCATCACTGGGCAAGGTCCAGTGGCCGGCTAGAGGAAGAAGGAAAGAAAAAAAAAAGAAAGAGAAAGAAAAGAAAATATAATAATTTTTTTTTGATAAATACTATAAAATTATGGACTTCAGCATTGGCAATGCCATGTTAGATATTTTCGGCCAACATTGGCATGATAGATTGAACTGGCACATATGTAAAAAGTTTATGACTCAATTGGCAAAAAAAAAAACTTAGAACTGAGTTAGCACAATTAAAAAAATATTTTAAGACTTTTATGGTAACTTTTCCGACATAATGCTGACCATGCAATAGTTTTTAGGGCTTTTAATCTAATTTGGATTTGTAGCAGGATTGGTTAACTTTCCATTCTTTGGTTAAAAAAAGAAGAAGGGAAAGATAGAATTGGCACATGGTTTAGGTCCAGGCCTTTGCGGATCAAACGAGGTCTTGACTTCGTTAGCGGAGTTGAAGTAATTGATCCAGCTCGAGCTAGGCCTCCCCAAAATTTCACGACTTCTCTCTGGGCCTCTCAAATGAACGTGGCTCGTGGTTTCTTTTTTTCTCTTCTTTCGTGAAATGGAAATTAAAAAGGTTGCGTCGGCAAGGGACAAGACACCCTCGTTTTGGTCCGATCCTTCTAATCCAAAGTCGCAGAAAAACAACGGAAAAAGTGGAAGTTAAGGGTCTGTTTGGTAACGTTTCTGTTCCTCTGTTTCTGTTCCCGGGAACACTTTGGGAACAGAAACATGTTTGGTAACGCAAATAATTCTGTTTCTGATTCTGCTCCCGGGAACACTTTTGGAACAAAAATCAGAAACAAAAAAAAGTTGTTTCTCAAAAAAAGAACACTTTTTTAGGATCACTTTTCAAAGATGGACTTCTCAGCCTCTTCCCACGACACTTTTTTAAGATCAATTTTTTAGGATTACTTTTGGACAAAAAAACAAAAATTTTATGTAGTTACCAAATGCATTCTGATTCTCTAAAAGAACAGAATCAAAAAAAAGTGTTTTTAATCAGAATCACTTTTTTGGAACAGAAACATTACCAAACAGGCCCTAATTGTCCAGGATAGATTCCTCCATCTAGTCGTAATTCCCAAATCACATTCTCAATAGCTCAGTAATCAAGTAAAACCGATAATGTATTATAATAATATCAAGGTAAAATAACAATAAGGGGGGAAATAATTACAAACAAAGCAGTCAAGGAAGCTGGTGAACCAAAGTAAACCTAATCCTCCTCCCGTAAAAACACATAAAATGACCAAAGACACCCACCAACCCCAATTATAAGCCATATGAGCTACTTTTAGGTCAAGAAGCAAAGAATGAGAATGAGCTAAAGCCCAACACCAAATCCATGGTTTACAAAAATTTGAATTTTTTTAAAATTACAAAAATTGTCTTTGTTGGTTTTGATCATACCATGTAAGGCAGTTGATTTCATGTTAGCAATTTTCGTCTAAATGACGACGCAAAAAATCAAATCAAAATTTTCGTACTTAATAATGAAAAATATTTCTCAGTTCATTTTCAAGTTTCAGCCAAATGCCAAAAAATATCATCATTTTTCTGAATTTCTTTTCAAAAATGCCGTATTTTTCGCGAAAATAGTGGAGTTTTAATCTCGATCAACCTGTCTCACCAGAGCCGCAAATCTCTGCAACAACATGGCACATCTCAATCCCCATAATTCACATCGTGATCGACGGCGTTTTTATCGCAAAATGTCTCATTTGACCAAATTAATAAGATTATGACTAGAGGTGTCGAAATGGGTTAAAAACCCATATTTGACCCATTTTATTGAAAATGGATCAAATTTGGGTTAATCAAATTCTATAAAATGGGTCAGCCCAATTATATATGGGTCGTAAATGGGTTTGTCAGTTTATATATACATATATATATATATTATTTTTTAATAAGTAAAAGAAATAAATATTAATAATAAAATTGAAAAATACAAAAGTTGTTAATGTCGTCATTTGACTCCACCATAACCATCGCCGACTATGGCCATTCGTCATCTTCGACCGCCGCTGATCACTGCCTTCCTTTGTTGCCCTCCATTGCCGCCGACGATGAAAAAAGAAAATAAAATAAAATAAATTTTCAAAAAATATTAAAAATAGAATTTTATTTTTTTAGAAAAATAATTAAAAAATAAAAATAATTAATATTATATTCACGAAAGCGTTCTAGCAATATCATTTTTCTTAGCAAATTATAAAAAAAACAAATATTCTATGATTTGATTAAAAATATAAGTGTTTAAGTAATATAGATCAGGTCCGTTATGGGTTGGGTTAGGTATATATCGTTAGACGTGTACTGCATGAAAGTGGATCCAAATCGATTAAATGGGTCAATATGAGTTAGACTGTATTATACTCCATCCACCCGCTTGACACCTCTAGTTATGACATGTAGATGCTGAGCCACCATCGTGGTGACCATTTTTGAACATGGGCTGACCTTGAGTTTCAACTTGGTTCCGTCGACAAGTTCAACAACATCGTTGCTCATTTAGGCCAAAATTGATTTTGGTTATAACTTGCTATGGTGGATTAGTAACGAAGATGCCGACATGAAAGCTAATGACCAAGATGTCGACTAAGAAGTTGTCGATTCCTAACTTGGCCGATTAAGCTCTCTTTCACCAGAACAATTGTTGATTCGTTACAAACCAAGAACATACTGATGGGGACTAATCTAAACTATTTTTTTTTATTATTTGGAGGTATCCCAATGTGATTATTTGCAAGTCAAAGCCGGAGCACGAATTTGCTAAAGAGTCCAAGATGCAAGTGTCCATGTCTTTAATACATTTATGGTTTCTAGTTGTTATTAATGCTTGTTTTAGTTACTGGGAGTTTAATTAGATTTTGGTTCCCATGTGGACGGAGTTAATGGAAGGACTCGATTGCATTTTTTTTTTTTTTGCAAGTTTTAAGACTCAATTGCACTTTCGTAGCAAGTTTTAGGATTTCTAATGAACAACATTAGACGATTTTGTGTCTCTCTAAATCTCTAAGCAACTGACTTGTTGAAGTGAACAGAATTGCACATGATTTAAATCTATCTAATTCAGTGATTTGGATTTGTAGCAAGATTGGTTCACTTTCCATTCTTTGGGTAAATACATCCTTTAGTTGCACCCAACAAAAAAAAAAAAAAAGAAATAAAAAAAGAAGAAGGGAGACACTCGATCGTGTTCCTAGTACCTAAGGCAAGATTGAATTGGCACATGGTTTAGGCCCAGGCCTTTATGGATCAAACGAGGTCTGTCCTTGGTTAACGGAGCAGAAGGATTGATCCAGCTCGAGCTAGGCCTCCCCAAAATCTCACGAGTTCTCTCTGGGCCTCTCAAATGAACTTGGCTCGTGGTTCCTTTTTTTTATTTTGCATGAAATGGAAACTGAAAAGTTGCGTGGGCATGGAACAAGACACCTTCGTTCTGGTCGATCCTTCTCATGCCATGTCGCAGAAAAACAAAGGAAAAAGAGGAACTCAATTGTCCCGGATTAGATTCCTCCATCACATTCTCAACAGCTGAGGAGTGTGGCTGTGGACTTTACAAGTGACTTTTGATTTTTCATATGAATGTCCAATTTCTCGCCGCTGAATTCGTAAGGTATTTTCCGAATGTTCTCGTGGCACGGCATTCTTTATCCCCCCAGCTCCATATTTACTAGTTTTTTTTTTTTGGGGGGTCGAAACATAAGTGATTCCTTTCATTCAGTTTAAAAAGGACTTCCACAAAATAGAGTAATCAACACATGACAAATCTCATAATGGTTGGGGCGGGTTTTGTAATCCAATTAGACAGGAGTGCTTCTCTTTGGTGGATCTTGGCAAACCAAAACGGCGCTTTGTTAGCCTCACCGACTTGAGCTGGGCCAAAAGTGAGTTGCATTCATTAAACAGTGATCCGAAAGCCCATGGGCCATCCTCCGGCTTAGCCAGGAAAGATACGATAGTCAACTCCCTGAACCCCCTTGTACGACCAATTCACTTTCTTGAAGTCCAGCCTTACCGATTCTTCTCTCTCTCTCTCTCCTTCTTCAGACTTACAGATTCTCGCAGCACAACATTCTTTATCCCAAAATAACAAGATGAAACTCCACGCAAATTCATTTAAGTGGTAAGAACGCCGTGATTTGGACAGCGACAATTTTTATCATTATCATCGGCATGGATCATCGTCATAAGATGAGGCCAAACAAACAAGAGGGCAAGCCACTAAAGGACGAAAGACATCTCTCTCTCTCTCTCTCACTTATGTTATTTTATGCTAAATCGCCATCAAGAAACCATGTCAGACCGATTAAGTATCGTGTCCACATCAATAATAAAGTAAAATCGATAATAATAATAATAATAATAATAATAATAATAATAAATATCAAGGTAAAATAACAATAAGAAGGGGGAAATAATTACAGACAAAGCAGTCAAGGAAGCTGGTGAACCAAAGTAAAACCTAACCCTCCTCCCGTAAGAAAGACAAAAGGACCAATCCAGACCCCCAACCCCTATTGTAAGCTACAAGCTACCGGCCAGGTCAAGAAGCAAAGAATGAGAATGAGCTTAAAGCCCAACACCAAATCCATGGCCAAGTCACTGCCAAACGCCGCCGTTTCTTGACTTGGTTGAAAGAATATCTCTCTCTCTAGTAGCCCGTGGGGAATTCGCACTCCCCGTACTCTGCAACACAAATTAGCAAAAACAGTTTCAGCCATAGGAGTCGTGATCGAACTGTTTGGTTCCACCACTGCCACAAGAAAACTCGACTTTTTTTTTTTTTTTTTTTCAGATTAAGGACAAATCACGACGTATCGTCTCAAAGGGATCTAAATAGTAGGATTTTCAATGACTTTAGAGGACAAATTGAGACTATTGAGTTGGTAGAGCTTCATGTCAAAGGAAAACGTCAAAGAAGCTAATGACATTAGTCCAACGAAGCAATGAAAATGCCGCAGCGGTTGAACACCCATTATCGATGATCGAACATAAAAATATTCCATGCGGGTCCCGACAATGATGTCGCTGCGACCCCACATCGAGAAAGGAGAGAAATGAAAATTACGTCAGAAAGCACATCATGCGATAGCCGCAGAGAAATGCGTAGAATTTTGAAAAAAAAAATAAAGTTTTCTCATGATGCCACACTTTGGTCTGCGCCGCTGGTTTTACAACCATATTTTGGAAAAATTAATTTTAACACGTCATCGGAAATTAAATAGAGCGAACACAACACCATTTTTTTCCGTTCAAAAGTCCTATATCACGTATCGATAGGTGCATTCCTAGATTTACGTAGGCAAAACCAAAACCCTTTTTCAAAGAGAGGCACGTCTTTGGCAAGTGAATGCGAATGCACGAGGCGTGCAAGTTTTACTCTATGCCCGACCAGCAATGTGGAAACAAGAAAAAACATAGGATTAGGTCTGGAGGTTGGAGTGACCAGTGACCTAAGTGCATTCGTGCCCCAGTTTTTCCCTCTTTTGACAAAATTGGACACCCTTATTGGCCAGATCAATAGTAGGAAATTGACCCTTTAGCGTTGCTCAAAACACGTTTCGATCTAACGAGAGCAAAAGAAATGATAATAAAATCGAATTTAATGATATCATTTCTTGCCATAGTGGCGTGACGTGGCATGTTATCGGAAGTATTAGAGGTGATAAGGTGGCGGTGGTGGTACTCACTAGGCGGTTGCGTCACCACGTAGGCTGCGCCACCGAAATAGCACGTCCCCGTCCCACGAGCCTTCTTCTGGTAATAGCTATTGAACGCGTACGAAGCGTGGGCCTCCAGCGAGTTCGGGTCGTAACAGGCGGAGCCCGGTTGGATGGGTCGGCAATCGGCCCCTCCCGCTCCGCAGGCGTAGTCCAGCGCCGCCTGCAGCTTCTCCTCCCCGGCTCTCCGTTGGCCACGCACCACGTCTGCCCCGCCGCGGCGGCCGTCGGGAGCTGGGGGGCGCCGTCGGGACCTGGGCCTTGCTCACGTTGGTCCCCCCGCTCGCCAGCTGCTCCAGCGTGAGCGGTATGCTGTAAACCTTCTGCTCGTCGGGTAAAACAGCCCGTAGTTCCGCTCCGACGTGGGACCCGTTTTTTGGTTCTCGTTGAAAAGCGCGAACAAGTACACGTCCACGGTTTGTTCGGCCTCAACGGCGTCCCCTTCCCGATCAGGACCCGCTTCACCAGGTTCCCGTTGTACGCCGCTGCATTCTCCGCGCCCGCACCGACTTCGTTCGAATCTCCCTTTGAGGGCCAGCCAGTCTCCGTCACGACCAGCTTGACGTCGTCGTATTGGAGGGCCGACATGGCGGCATAGACAGCGTCTACTGGGCATCGAAGAGGCTGTAGTATTTCAATCCGTTACCGGAATCGGCGACGCCCGGATTCTGCTTGAACAGCGCGTAGTCCAGCGAGATCTGATCCGAAGTGGCCGAGTAAGCGAAAAACGGGTAGACATTAGCCATGAGGTACGACCCGTCTTGCGAAGGAACTCCAACATGGGCTTAATCACGGGCTCGACAAGATCCGACTTGAACGACCCGGCGGAAGTCGGGTACGAAGTCTGGAGCGAGCTCAACGCGATCGGAGAAGACACAGATATGTCGGAAAGATTGTATTTGACGAGGGACGCGTAGATGTTCTTCATGGCGGGTACGAGGAAATCAGTGGTGTTGTTGGGGTCGGCGAAGACCTCGTTTCCAACGGCGATGGCGACGATCTTGGTGGAGGGGTAGTACTTGGAGATGTTGGACTGGACCCACGTGTCTGTGAACGACTGGTCCGCGGCGGCGGAGGAAAGCTGCTCGTTGGGGAGGGTGACGACGACGGTTATGCCGGAGCCGGCGAGGGCCGTGAGGGCGCCGTCGTAGGTGTCGAAGAGCTTGACCCGGGTGATGCCCTGCGATTTCAGGAGCTCCACCACTTTCGCCGGCGGCGGGAGGTCGTTGGCTATACGACCCAGTTCACTCCGATCGACCCTGACTCTGTAACAAACGTAACAAGGAGAAAATTAAGATCGGGAACGAGAAAACAGAATTAAGCGTAATGTAACAGACGGCAGGATTAGCTCCCGGAAATTAGACATGCTCGCACTGAATCGCGATGCAAATTTTTTTTCAAGGTTCTCACAAATGAATTTCAAAACGAGGACGCGACCATCATTGTGCCAAACAAGATGTTCTAGCGTACTACTTGAGTAGTTATTTTGGAAGCGCGGGCGTGGAGGTACGCCAAAAACCAGAGGATCAGTAGTGTCAAGAAAGCTAGGGAACTTTTCCTTCCACTTGGACCTCGAATGGAGTTTCTTCATTTCACGCGCTAGATCTAGAACTAAAAACAGAGAAACGGATGGAAAGGAGACTTTGATTAAATGGGAAAGCGAGGGAGGTCACCTGCAAGAGCAAAGACGGACGTGAGGAGGAGGAAGCAAGAAAATGCAGGACTCGCCATGCTCTGCTCAGGACGGTTGAAAACAGAGCATGAGCCTGTAGGAGAGAGGGATGTCCGAGGGACAAAAGAATGCATGGATATATAGAGCTCGAGGGGGATGGAGGAGGAGGAGGAGGAGGAGGAGAGTGGGAGTGGGGGAAAAGAGGGAGCTGGGGATTGGTCCGGCCGGTTCAAAGCGGGGCCCAACGTGGGGCCATGTCTTCCGATCGGGTGAGGGAGGGAGTTATTTTATGACGCACGTAGTGATTTGTAATTTGTAGGTAAAGTGAATCTGGGAATGCTTCGTTGCATGCTTTTTGGCTCGTTCATGGCGCAACTAGCGCCCACCACCACACCCCCTCTCCACTTGACCGTTTCCGGTTTTCTTTCACCCTCCCCTCCTTTCCCTCCTCCTGATCTGTCGACATCTCTCTACAGCCGTACACGTTTCTGATTCTTCCCTCAATTATTAGGACCTTCCGATGACAGCCACGTGTGCAGGTTTTGTTTGGCGTCTACTATCAGTCTTTGGTATTAGTATTGTTTAACTAACCCCTTACCTCCATTGCCAGTGAAAAAAGAAAAAAAGATCGCCTGCCATCCACAAGGTTAAGACTTAACAGTTTGATTCACGTTTCAGGTCCAGGGTGATTTGGAATAGTTGCGTCTCCAACGACGAAATATTCTATAATACGATTTAGAATTCTTACGGTAACGCCTTGATGAAGTCCTTGCCTAGTATCGATAATTCATTCCACCCCCTTTTTTGATTCGCGTATTACTTTAAATATATGTGAATTTGTTGCTTCCATGATCAAGCGTAATCGAGCCGCTTATAAATCACATCTCATTGGCTAGCATTTTTCTTTGGAAAGTTATTTTCGCTATATACTCGAACTATTATACCCAAAGCAAGCTCGCAACAAAGATTAAATGGTCTTGGGTCGAGCTGGATGGTAACTTCATCGACTACACACCCGAAATGTCCCCGACAGGGAGGCCTTTTCTCTCCAGTGGTGGTGAAAGAC
>JAGVVM010007177.1:0-10666 GCA_019149425.1 Psidium friedrichsthalianum
TTTTGATTACATTTATTTACATTAAATAAAAATTTCCCTTTCCGTACCAATTTCATGAAAATCCGTTTTGATTAATGATATGAATGAAGTGATTGTCTTCCTTTTGTTGGATTTTCTCTTTTAGGAAAAATGACATGAATGACAATCTGATATGCAAAAGATGATTTTTTTTTTTTGTATTTTTCGGATTAAATTATGAGCATTATAAAAACATTACTTAAAATGAGTTATCATCCAATTCAACTTATTTTAGATGATATGTATGACATAAAAACAAACTTTTGACATGATTGACACTAGAATGAGAGTAATTTTTTTGGTTTTTAATTTAATTAAACAAGAGATTAAATGCAAAGATTTGAACAAGAATAAAAAAAATGCCCATAATATACCTTTGGTTCTGAATTTTCCAATTAATTCACTCATTCTCAAAGATCTAGGCTAGAGCACAATTTTATCCACTACATCCTCGAAGATTCGAGCTAGAATGTGGATAAATATATAGAATAACATCATCCTTGTTATCACAGGACAGAACACGAAATTCTATACTAAATTATAATCACATTCCATAAGATCATGACCAAGGCATATAATTTATTTTCCCAAGGGGCAAGGTACAATGGGGCATATGTTATGGGCATGTTTATTTATAAATATACAAACTATATAATAAAATAAAACAATCAAATGAACATGACCAAAGACAAAAATCAATCAGACGAGAAGCACAGTCTACGGAACTTAATCTTGAATTTTGAAAAAATGAGGGATGGCCAAAAATTCAAGTGTGAGGCCACTTTCTCTATCTAGAATTCAATTTCAATTTAAGAAAATTATCTTTCGGGTTTCGAAATTAATTCAGATAATTCCCAAAATTTTTGAATAATTGATCTAATTCAATCGAATCTTATCCTCCAATCAAATAACATCAAAAAATTAACAAGAGATAAGATAAGATATCTACCACATATACATCCCAACCCTAAAGATAAACATTCAAAGCAAAGGATTACTCACAACAAGTCCGATGTTATCCAATTCAAATATTGTCAAAGATTAGATAAAGTTTAGTTTATTAAACCCCATCCACAACATAGAGATAACATCAAAAAATCGCAAGATAAGGCAACTCAACCACTCACGAGATAAAATTCGAAGCAAGGCTCATCCATGGACATATCAAATTCAACCAAGGTGATACATGTGCCGAAAATCAATCTTTCATTCACAAAAATTCCGTTTCCTTTTCAACTAATCCAATTTAATCTTAGAAAAATGCCAAACAGGTTTTAATTTTGAGAAAAGAGTTTTTCCAATCAAATTAAAACAATTCTAAAGAATATTCAAGCAATTTGATGATCAAAATGAATTAATCCGAAAAATAAGAAATTCTTAGCAATGGGGCTCAATTTTCGGTTCTTAGCACAACTTAGTAAAAGGATTGAATTTTCACTTTAATTGAAAATCAAATATGCTCATCAAAACGATATAGCATACATGCAGGTTTTCCAAGCAAAACAAGCATGAATTGCAATAAAAAAAATTAAGAAATTTTACATTTTTCCAAGCCAAATTCCATTGCTTGCAATCTGGAAATTTTGTCCAAAGTTGCACGTTTTGAGCTTGATTAGAGCGCCGAATCGCAAGAGATTCTAGCACCAAGTAATACACAAGTTAGTGACCAAATATAAATCGAATATAATGCTAAATCAACCTTGAATGGGGCTGGACAGAGGCGCTTTATGATGTGGAACAGTGGCAAAAGCAGCAGCCTTCAAGAGTCCAAACAGTGGACGAATAAAGAGGCTTCGAGGGCTTTAAACAATGGCTAATCAGGGGCCTTTAAGGATCCCAAACAGTGACCAAACAGCCACCGATTCAAGCAGGAAGAGTAGGAGAAAAGCAGTATGGACTGTGACTCAAACCGATGCTAAATCAGTGGAAAATAGAAGTCACAGAGAAGCTTTTATCTCCCACTTCATGGACAAAGTCAGCCTTCTCCTTTTGACTGATTCCTCCACTATGGTGATGTAATCTGAGTCCCTATGAAGAAAATTTGACTTGGATGTGGTCTGTTGAAGTGGACCCTAAATGACCAGCGCACTCCTTTAACGAACACTGTCTTTCCTCTCTCTCTCGTATCTTTTTTTACGTTAATTCTCAAATTCTTCTGAGCCTTGCCCACCCCTTTAAACTAGAGCTAACGTTACTTATAGAGAGTTAAGACCAATCCTAGTCCTAGTAAGAGTTATTATGGACCATCGGACCATACCTAAGTAAGGTAGGATTAGATTAGGGTCATTAAAGTAGAAATTCTGAATTTGGAAGTTTTAATTACCTAAAACTCTTAATTTTTAGAATATTGAAGAGTCCCAATGGGTTAGAACTCTTTGAATTTTCAGCCAAATAGAGACATTACCATGGGCTAGCCAAATTTTTCAAGTAGGCTCGGGGCTGTCACTCTTCAATTTAAGCTCAATTCCTTAGCTCGTTCAAATTGATGCAAATGTGATGCATGAATAAAATTAAATAAAATGTGTAAATCATGAGAAAATATTTTTTGTGAGAATAATTCTCATTTTTGTGCAATATAAATAAAAAAGAAAAATCAAAATTTAGGTGTCAATAGTTGTCCCTCTTTGAGAGGAGGCTCACAGAGATTTTGCTCAAAAATCAAATTGAATCTAAATTTTGTCAATGCAAATGACATGGATAATGATGATTTTTGTGGGAGTTTTAATCCCTTTTTTTTTTGCCCAAATGAAGTAATGCATGATACGCTGGACTATAAATAACATATGTTAAGACTTGTCCTCTCCAAGGAAATGGATTAGAGAAACCTACACATGGATTGCACATGAAGTATCGATCTTACCAGACACCTCATAATGCTAGTAATTCCCTTGATTTGCAAGATTCTTCTTGTGGTTGCAAGGATC
The DNA here is from genome assembly GCA_019149425.1 of Psidium friedrichsthalianum. Lineage (NCBI taxonomy): Eukaryota > Viridiplantae > Streptophyta > Magnoliopsida > Myrtales > Myrtaceae > Psidium > Psidium friedrichsthalianum. The sequence continues at coordinate 2,943 of JAGVVM010007177.1, forward strand.
TCAAGGTAATGGGGCCTATGTGTTATTAGAATTCTCATTCTAATGTGAGACAATGCAAGATATATTGATAATGAATTTTTCGAGATCATGAGAGCGAATCAATCGTGAACTAGTGAAAGATGTGTCATGCAAATCTCATCAGTGTGAACATAAAAAGGATGCGTATCGTACAAATCTCATTAGTATGAATACAAAAATCAGCACAAATTACAGAAAGGAGTGTGTCATGCGAATCTTATCAGCGTGAGCACAAAATTTGTCATGTGAATCTCATCAACACAAGCACAAGAATGAATGTGTTGTTCGAATCTCATCAAAACAAACACAAAAGGAGAGTGTATCATATGAATCTCATCAGTATGGACACAAAAAGATATGTGCGTCTGAGATAAGCTATAGCAAGCACATAAGATTATACACTTGAGATGAGTCAGAATAATACAGAATAAGGTGTGTGCCTAAGATGAGTCAGGTCAATACGCAAACAGGGTGTGCATCTGAGATGAGTCAGGTCAATACACAAAAAGGGAAGTGCACGTAAGATGAGTCAGGTTAATACACAAAAGGGGTGTGCGCCTGAGATAAGTCAAGTCAATACAAAAACAGGGTGTACGCCTAAGATGAGTCAGGTCAACACACAAATAGGGTGTGTGCATGAGATGAGTCAGGTCAATACACAAAAAGGTGTGCGCTTGAGATGACTCAGGTCAATATACTAAAAGGATGAAAATGACAACCCAAATCAGTAGAACTTGTCAATTTTGAAAAGGTTTCAAAAAACTTATTTGGATTTTCTGAGCGATGGTCAAGAGCAGACGAATTAACTGTATCACACCTGCTTATTCACTTGAAATAGAATTAAAATGATCATGTGCATAAAACCAATGTAAATGCAATATCACATGCCAGTGAAACTCGTTCGCCTGTTTACATTACAAAGCTTCATTGGGGAATTTCATCAATAAAAAAACATGTCTGACCTTTTTGATAATTTTGATCGCAATGAATAAGGAACCTTTAGTCAGAAAGGACTTTCACTCACTTTCATGAAAAGGTTTTTGAACGCAATCAATGATATGGGTATAAGAATTACCCAAAACTACCATCATCATGCTTAATAAGGGTCTAGGCATTCTCGCAATCAGTATGACTAGATCAATCCACGAGGTCTTTGTAGGCATAGTAATTCATGCTCGGTTAAAGGCTTAGCAAAGGGGGCTCATATGAGAGTCATTTTGGCTTTGAAATGAAATGATATCTTCAGCTGATTGGGTTTACAAATCAGGAACCCTACAAAAATGAGATAAAAAAATCTTGCTCACACTTCTCCAAGTGACACTTATAAACATTTGAAATCCTACATTAACTCAAGTGCCTTAATCTGAAGAGACTTAGGTAAGAGTTTTAACGTAGGTTTGGATAGTCTTTAAACGAAAGGCCTGTTTATAACTAAGGGATATATCATGAAAGAATTGGTGATCATCCATTCTTGATACTTTTTCCAATGACCTTTGCTTTGGCAAATTTTCAAATGATTTTCTTCATGAATGATTTTTGCTTAAGAAAGATCCTTGTGAATGACTTCAGCCAAGACTTTTCCTTCTATTTTTAGAGCCTTTTTTTCTTCTTCTTCTTCTTCTTTTTTCTTTTTTCTTGAAAGAGAGATCTTACTTTTTCTGCTGCTCTTTTGTCTTTCGAGAGAATTTATTTTGCTCAAGAGAGATTTTTCTTTTTTCTGTTCTCTATCTTTTTCTTTTCTTTTCTTTTCTTTTCTTTCTTTTTTTTTTTTTGGAGAAAGAGAAGGAAAGAGCTTCTCTAGATGAGCTTTTGTGAGCTTTTCTTGATGGATCTTCATTCAATATGGGTTTTCCGCCAAGGCGATTTAATCCTTCACCACATGGATGACCACCAATTGGGTTGTAAGAAACGAATTTACTGCTCAAATTGGCTAAGCAAAGGATAAAGTGTGTATGGGGTATAAGAAGAAATGCTCTTCATCATGTCTAAGGAATTTGAACTACCGCAAAACTCACATGCAATAAACACACTTAAAGATTAATGTAAGTGAAAGCAAGAAAATTCTAACTATTTATTAAACTTTTTGAAAACTACTCCAGCATGGGGTTGTTCCTGGTAGGGGTAAGGAATGAATCCTTTGTTCAAAGGGCCTAAAGCAAAGGATAACCTATAGTGTGTGGATAGAGGAAATGAATTCCTCTCATCACTTCAGTTGTCATACTTTTCGCGAGATAACTATTTACTTTGTGAGCATGGAAATTTCTTTCATGCTCAACTCACTAGAGATTAGGAATGTAGGATGTCTATGGGAATGGCTTGTCTTTCATTATCCTAACGTTTCTCATTCAATATGATCATTTCATTGGGTTCAAGCAAATTTATTGATTGAAATTCTTCCCCCAATAAAGATTAGTAATATAGACAAAAAGCAATGTGTATGGAACTTCGAGTTCATGAAATTCAATCTTGATTATTCAGAATCAAAGAGTGAATATCAGTCAAGTGTAGATATGATGATTTGAACATTTTCTAAGCATGCAAATTGTAAGAGTAACTGATGATAGTTTCATGAAAAATGTGCAAGAAACCTCAAATTATGGGATTGCGCTGCACCAAAGGAAATACGCATGAAATTAGTGAAATGAGGACTCGAGATGCTCTGGCCGTTTACTAGAGACGACTATCATATCTTTCATGCACTCCTACAAGAAGGAAAATCGAGTGTCATATTGAGAATAGCATGAGACAAAGAAGACATGCTTCCCTTCTCAAGTCGGTGTTTGCAATCAGTTTGCCCCCATTTTCGGTCATGTCAGAATCCGAAATTGTCCCCTGGTCATGCCCCAATTAAGAGTTTGACTTTGGGACTCGGAAAACAACTTCTTTTTGTCGACCCTATGAGGAAGAACATAGAATGTCATTCCCATAAAAGATTAGGCCTAGCAAGAGATAGTTCCTCTTAAGATCGAGAAGGGTTAATTTTGTCCTGCCTTCCGTCAATTGATAGGATACGATCAAAGAACCAACTTCAACTGGCTGATGACTTGATGCATGGGTAGGGACCTATCCCTTGAACATTTCTAAAACGTCTAGTAGATAGATTAGTAAGATAACCAAAATTAAAACACACGCTAGCCAGTCTTTGAAGATTTTTTTCTCAAAAAACATCATGCTTTCAAAAACTTTGGGACGAAAATTCTTGAGAAGGCCAACCCTTAATGCTTACCATAGATGACATATTTTTCAATCGTTGGTTATCATCATCAAATTAGTTTGGTATACTTCAACAAGATTCCAAAAATGACGAAAAAACTTCTATAATTTTATTGATTATGAATCAAAAAATTACATCTTGTTAAAAAGGAATTCCTAAAGCGCAACATGAAAGGGAAATCCTAGAAAATAGTAAAAGTTCCCACGCAAGAGAAATGAAAGACTTAAAAATGGCTACTCTTAAGGGTCAGCGCCCATCCCCACCGATAGTTCTTCAAACATTGCTTGAACAATTTGGTAGTGGATTGTCTTGAACATTCAGCGAACCATTCATTTGGAATGAGAATGCTCCAGATTCAAGCAAATTTTGAATATGATGCTTAAGCACTGAAAAATTATCGATGTCATGCCTAGGCTCGTTCTGGTGATTTCACACTTTTTCGACAGATCGTACCTTGTATAAGTTGCATAATCAGGTCACATTGGCTCTGTGGACAAAATCCCTTTCTTGCACAAAACAACTAGGACCTAGGATGGAGTTCCAAGAAAGGGCGTTTCATTGCCGATTAATGCATTGATTTCCCTTTTGGTTTCTCAAACTAAAGTTGGTATGTTGTTGATTGGGAACTTGCACCTTAAGTGCTTTATTCAAGGCCTTCTACACATAAGTCATATTTACTTGCGAGTCCGGCTCTTTTTCCTTCTTAATTGAGAATTGCATTGCACTCAAGCTAGCATTACCGTACCATCCCTTTTTCAAGCCGATATCTACCTCTTCACCCATTGCGATGAGGTGGCTGAACAAAGTGGTAGTCGTGGGTAGAGACGAATAATCTAATGAGTTCTCGCTCAAGTGGCACCAATTTTAGCTGAGATGTGATGTTTCTTTACCTGGTGACATACTGCTTAATTGTCTCACCCTTCTTCATTTTTGACTATTCCAAATCCTTTCTGGTGGTTACAACATCCAGGTTTAAAACTAAAATGCTTAACAAATGCATTGGTTACCTTCTCCCAGTCTTCTATGCGATAAATCCCGTAATCTATATACCATCTCATTGTTACATCTTTCATACTGGCCTAAAAAGTTTAGACCATTAGGGGACCATCAGTCACATACTTATTCATCCTAACTTGGTACATCTGAACGTGCTAAACTGGATTAGAGGTGCCATCATACTTTTCAAAATTGGGCATTTTAAATTTGTCAAACACCTGGACCCACGGGAAGATGGATAAGTCAACCTGGGGAATGTAATGTTGTGTGTCCCTTCCACCTCTCGTATCCTTTGCTCAATATGGGCTATGATTTTCATGGCCTCCTTGCTTATTCTCCTGGCCATAGGGCTAGCCTGGGGTATAGAGACTACGGGTGATGCGCTCGAGCTAGTACTCGTGAGGTATAGGGACACGGTCTATGCCTTTGCTAGGATTGTCCAATAGTGGAGGTGGAGGAATCGCCATGGGAGGGGGAATCGAACTAGACGGCTATAGCATGGTTGTAAATCCAGCCACCATCTTTTTCATTGCTTGAGATACTATTCCCTCAAACTGATTATTCATCATATCTGTATGCTCCTTTAGAGCTTCTTGAACTACTGCATTGATCTCAGCTTTGTCGGCCATCTTCATTACTTTCGAAGGAGTATTATAGGGGTGCGGAGTACCCGTGATGAATTACCTACAAAAGTATCAACATGATTAATATAATGAGGAGAAATTGTGAATCAATCCATGGTCGTATACCAGACTAACTCACGTGACTTGACTTGACTCACAACTATGACTCGAGAAAATTCCAGTTCCATCATATTTCAGCAAGAAATTCATAAAAAAAAGTCATGGGATGATTGAAACATCATCACAATTTATGGTCACGTAGTTGAGACAAAGAAGAGAAACTTTCATGTTTTGTGCTGAGGCTAAAAGTACACAAATCAATACAATTTAATGCATCTTTGGAAACATTTTGTCTAGAAAACTGCTTAGTCTAGTTTCCAATTGAAGAATGAAAGGGCCATTAAAAATGCAAATTAAAGTTCAAAAATTTTCAGGCCTCTAGCCTAATCTCAAACTTTCATGCTTTGACTTCATTCAAAAAGGCTCATTTACTAGTAGTAAACAGCGAGATGATAGTGTGGTCAGAAAATTGTGAAATTTCAGACTGCTTTAGCCTCAACCATTAATTCTTCCATAAATGGAAAACATACTGGATTTATCTCAAAATTGTGTCAAGATAGATTAGGATCTTCCAAACATTTATTATGAAGACAAGTCATTCCAAATTTGGACTGAAATTTTTTTTAAAATTCATGGATCAGAGTAAGGTCGACTAGAAACAGAACCTTTCATTAAATTGAAATCATCAAGAAGTTCTACAACTCATGAACTTGCGATATAAATGCCCTAGACAAATGACCTAGAATTGAAAAGACATAAATGAAAGGGCATAGCTTGACTAGACAAGAATGGGTCTATCGCTCCTGGGGATGCTTCAATGGACTTGCTCCATTCCTCGATCGCTTGAGTGCCTTCCTTGCCATAATAATCTCTCATATGCTTCGGCCACCCAATCAACTAGGTCGACCTTGGAAATCATAACAGTGTGAATGTTATCATACCCCAAGAACTGATAAACCAACACAACAATGCACCTAATAGCCATGGACTGACTCAAATTAAGTATGGGAAAAGTAAAGGTACAACGAACCAAACATCATGAATTTAGAGACAAGCGGAATGATGTTCATGCATGCTTTATTCGCCAAGTTTTTAGAGTTTCAGAAGGTGAACTACACCTACCAATTTAGGTCTTATTAAGCACCTCTTAAGCTCGGGGGATGTCGAGAATTCCTCTCATGCCTACATGTTGACACCTAAATTTTGATTTTTTTTATTTTTCATTTATATATTGCACAAAATTTGAGAATTAATTCTCACCAAAAATATTTCATCTTGCGTCGCATTTTTATTTTTCTTTACATTGCATTTTGCATTAGACGGCCAGAAAGTCAAGCCAATTCCAAGCCATTTTGCGTAGGCCTGAACCAAAATGAAGCTGGTTAGAGTTGCCCGCAAGCTTTGGCGTGGATTGACCATAACTCGCATGGTATCATGTGTGAGTTAAGTCGGTTTACCCCCCTCTCTAGTGCAAAAAATTTTGAATTGAGGAAGTGTATCATTCAACGCGTTTCATGCAAAGTACAGGTCCCATTCTACTCTATGCACATAACAAAATAGATAAAGATTAGTGGAGAGTGAGTGGGGAGACACTGGTGAAGAAAAGCTAAAAAGGGGGGGGGGGGGGGGGGGGGGGGGGACTTTCAGCATCTCTCTCTCTGTGAAGCTCTCCATCATGAAATGACATATTCCAAGTCTCATGGGAGTGGCTAGAGACAAATTAACTCACGATAACCAACCAAAAGCAAAGTAGAGAAATGCTCTCACCACACACGCACCCCCTTCGTTACTCGTGCTAGTCTCGGGCGCTAGTTCATGCTACTCCTAGGTATTATATAGCCTGATTCTTAGACCAAAGCTCCACAGGTGAGAGATCGGATTCTTCTGATGGAGTAACTTGATGGAGTTCATCCTCGTCCATACACGCCGGAGACCTGACTCAAGAGGAAATTCGTTTCTCGGTGGAGTAACTTGACAAGCACATTTTTGACTATGGGATGTTTGGACTAAGTACCTACGGTCTATATGCATATGACACAATTTGGATGCTTGCTCGAGTGGTTAACGCGTTCTTTGATCAGGGTGGAGTCATTTCATTTTCAAATGATTCGAAGTTGACCAGCCTAAGAAGGGGAATTAAAAAGAGTGGAGGGCAGCATCATGGCACAAAAGAAAGGAGGAGGCCAATGGATCATAACTGCCGCACTACACAAAGAAAGGGGTCTTCTTTTCACGTTGCTTTTTCTAGCTTTCTTTTACAGGTTCTGAAAGGAGCCGACGGGCCATACGAGTGAGGGAGATGGAGCTTTATGGGCATGGCTACTTGGCAGACTTGTTCTTGGCTCACAAAAAAAAAAACTCTTTCGAAAACTAAGGTGGTTGCCATGGAGATGAATGAGCGCTTCTCAAGCTTGGAGTTTTCATTTCTTGGAGGATTATCAGATTCCATCTCCATCCTCCCATTTTCCAAATTATCGTTCCTCACAAGAACAATTACTCTCTCTCCACAACACCACGCTTTCTCTCTCTAGAACTCTCTGTTATTCTTCTCGTTCCCCATAGGAGCTATCTCCCAATGTCACCATGATCTAGAGACGCCTCGCTCTGTTGCTTCCTCCACACGTCTCTCACACATACTCTCTCTCTCTTTAGTTGAAGCAGTTGGTTTTTCTGAATCCACACGAGTGCTCTCCTCTCTCTCTCTCTCTCTCTCTCTCTCTCTCTCTCTCTCTGGGTGTCTCTCCTAATAGGACAAGAATGAGACTAAATTCCCAGCTACTTTTGGCATTTCCCCTTCTAGGGCTCGGCTACAA
>JAGVVM010007178.1:0-21004 GCA_019149425.1 Psidium friedrichsthalianum
AATAAGCTAACACAGAGGCAAAACTGCAACGAAAGAATTAATCATCACCTGGTTCATTCGAAACTCACAGTAAATGCAAATAAATCTATGCAGACTGCTATGCCTCTAGAAGTAATAGTTCTGATTTTGCTGGGATTCTTGAGCTATCATTCTCATAATACATAGGGACTAATAAATTTCCTCGGACTTGATAAATTTAAGTATATCTCAGTAACAGCAGTGGATAGCATTCCAAATAAATTGCTTTCTGATCAAGGTGCTGAATCGATGAATTTAACTAAGCACGTTAGAATTATAAGAAGATAAAGGTACAAAGAGGTATATTTGGAGTGATTTTTTACCTTAACACGTAAATTATCGGTCAAAGCCTTCCTGTTGTGGCATCACATCTGCCAACAGTCCCTCCAATAAAAAAGAACCAGAGCAAGCAGCTTAATGATGGACTCCTGGAGTTTTAAGGAACGGAAGAGTCACTCTTTTACGGTAATAAATAATTGAAACGAACAGGCGATCACAAATAAGATGCTGGGTGCCATCACAAGAAACTAACCACATGGCAAAAAGAAGTTCGGAACACAAACAACTTATGAGCTATAAGTTCATCAATTCCAACTAGTTGACCCAATCGATCCCTGATTTTGCTCAGCATAGTGAGGCCACATCATGCCACCATAGTTCACAATCTACACTGAAGCTCCATTTTCTCGTCAAAGAAGCCATTGAGTCACAGGCACTGCTACGGTACACGGGGTGTGCTGTACGACATTGCTACGTGTCCTTATCAAGTACAAGAACGTCGTAACACATCCAAGTCACATACTTAGTTGGGAGCATGTCTATGTAAATCAGAATCCCACTGAGTCACCTACAACTTAGAATTGAAAAAGCTATTGCGGGTGAATGTATCGAGTCTCAAATTGACGACGGAACGTGCGAACTGAATGCAAAGTCACGGGCTTGAGTAAACCAGTTTCCTCTTCGTAGCCGCTAATTTCTAGGCAAGCAAAGAGAAATTTGAAAACAAATGCATCATCATTCAAAACCCAGAAGGGGAAAAGGTCGAATGAACTCCATAGGAAATGGCGACAAAGAGCAATGCAAAAGAATCGGAGAATCCAAAGAACCTGGGCAAGCTCGACTCGCCACGAGCCGAAACCAGGGCCTCCGCAGCTCGGCGATTCATTTCCTTTTTCCCGAGAAAATCAGAAAGTTGGGGAATCTTGCGGGAAAACCAGGGTTTAAGGAGCGTGGGTTTATGTAGAAAGCTTGGATTTTGCTCCGCGACGGCGCGAATTTGAAAGATGCTCCGCATGCCGGGGATGGAAATTGCTGGGAAGATTCGTGTGTTGGCGCGTCTACCGTATGGATTTGGCCCCGCGCGGAGAGGAGCGTCGATCGGATGCGTCTGAGCGCAGCTTCATCCAGCATTTGGTGCGACCCCAACTTGGTTTAATAAATTTGCCCAAATTCATTTTTTTTCCACAAAAAACCTTAAAACCAATATAGCTATAATAAATTTAACCTCAAATTGTCATGTACCATCTAACACAACAATATAACAGTAACATTAATGGTGCCACGTGCTATCTAACACACAGCTCAATAGTAAAATTTAATAGAAATTAAGAAAAGGTAAATCCGTTATATGTATATCTCACTTTTGCTTTGCCTCTTTGCACAGAGCATATATCAAACTCTGTCCCTTTGATGCTAGCAATTAGCATTCCTACCCCCCTCCCACCCCAAATCTCTTATTAGTAGGGTCGCATGGAAAGTTTTCACTTTTTTTAATCAAAAATTCATATCTGGGGCATTTTGAATGCAAAGTTCTTGAACTCACTTTTGTAACATGTGAATGTTGACACATAAATTTATGTGTAATTTTTTCTTCGTTAAAGTATTTTGAATTTTAGGGAGAAGAAAATATAGTTTTTGCTATATTTGTCATGGAACAGACAGTAAAATCCATATTCAACGCATTATTGCTACAGGAGTCTTAGAAAACAAAGAAATTTAATTTTCAAGAAGATACTGAAGTGTACATATAATTACCGACATTCTTGACCCTTCAGAAAGCTATTTACCTTTTCTGCAGTTAGAACACCCAAAACTTTCACGATATACAAAATTTAATATGCAAATTTATGTAGAGCATTCTATATTATTTTTCATAATTTATATAATGTTTTAAATTTTGACAGGTAGTAACAAGTTAGCTTAAGCATAACAAACATTTTCTAAAGACTTTATTGGAAATGGACCTAAGTAAGCTTTAAACTATTTCGCCTGAACTCTGAAACGTAAAATTTAGAGATATTCTTTTGAGTTGAGGGGAAAAAAACATTCACTCAACTTGAGAGGATAACGGCGAGGAAGATAGACTCCATGTCATTTTCGAATGGCCACTATTAGGTAGGCATGTATAATAATAATAATCTACGGTTGGAGTGAGTTATCAAAGTTTCGGCTCTTACGTAGTCAGCATGTGCTTCATACAGTATTTGATAACCAGCTTACGGGCAACATATCCTTGATTATCAAGCATTGTGAGCTCCACCACAGTTGATCTTTCGCATGTATAATTGTAGTCAAACATTAAACTTTTAAAAAAATATTACTTCTTGTCACTGTGCTTTTACGCATTTTTCTAATCATGTTTGTGCTTAATTTGTCCAATTGAGGCCTTTAATTTTCACATATTTTTTTAATTAAACCTTTCCGACACTAGGTTTGACCAAATTCACCTGTCATGGCGTAGACGTGAATAAAATAGGTGGATGCCCATTTGGATTTGTGTGGAAAATTTAAATAAACATAGATATAACGTGAGCAAAATCTAGTCGTGTATTTATATTGAAAAATCTTTATCCACACGTTACGCAATGTTATTCGATGGTAACTTTAGTTAAATTTGAAGTCGGTGGAATTTAATGAGAAAATTTGAGAAAGTGGAAGGACTTGAGGACTTGATCAAATAAATAAAATATATGAAGATTCGACTGCAAAAAAAAAAAAATCCTGTGAAGTACGAGGAGGAAAAGTAAGATTTTTCCAATTTTTTTGGGCACCAATTGTCCGAAAAAAGTGCGCGCCGACGCATCCGGTCAAGCTCCTCTCGCTCGAGGCCAAATCCATACGGTAGACGCGCCGCCAACACGAATTTTCCCGGCAATTTCCAACCCACACTCCTTAAACCCTGATTTTCCCGCACAAGTTCCAAACTCTGTGATTTTCTCGGGAAAAAGAAATGAACACCACACTTGCTCACAGCGAACGGTCACGACATCATGAAACAATTCTACGACGTGCTACGATGTTTGTGTTCTCAATAACAAGGATACCTGGTAATGCCGTGGAGGTGCTGTAGCTTCTTTGATGAGAAAATAAAGCTTTGTAGTGGATTGTGGCCTTGTGGAGTAGAATGGCATTAGTTGGGCCAACTAGCTGGAATCAAAGAACTTTCAGCTCGTAAGCTGTTTTTGTGGTTCCAAACTCTCTTTTTTGGTCGTATGGTCAGTGTCTTATGATGGCTTCCGGGCCAGCCGGCATCTTGTTTGGGAATCTCCAGTTCGTCTGTGAATTACGCATTAATCGTAAATGAGCGACTCTGTTTTCTTCCTCAAAACTCCAGGAGTCCGTCATTAAAAGCTGCTTGCTCTGGTTCTTTACAGCCGGAGGGAGGGACTGATGGAAGATGTAATGCCACAACGGGAAGGCTTCGACCGATAATTTACTTGTTATGGCAAAAATTCACTCACAATTCTACCTCTTCTGTACCTTAAGTTTCTTATAATTCTGAACTGCAGAGTTTGAATTCGTCGATTCAACACCTTGATCAGAAAGCAATTTACCTGGAATGCTATCCACCGCAATCACAGAGATATTCTTAAGTTTATCAAGTCTGGGGGATTTTATTAGTCTTCATGTAGACTGAGAATGATAGCATGAGAATCCCAGCAAAATCAGGATCCAGAGATGTGCTCTCATTTACTGCGAATTTATTCGCATTCGCTGCGAGTTTCAAATGAACCGAGTAGGGTGATTGTAAATTCTTCCATCGCGGCTTCGCCTCTGTGAGTCATCGGTGTAGCATCTGCCTCTCGGCAGGGGGATTTGAGATTGTCTCCAGGTCAAACCAGTAAAACGCCTAGAAGGAATCCAACTTAAGTTACAAAAACTCTCTGGCGAGAAGGAAGATATCCCGCATAATATGAAATGGCAAGTAAATGGCGATGGTAGTACATCTACATTGCCTAAATGTAGTCATTCCGACACCAACTTAACAGAGATCCGGCAAACGAACCTAGACATTCTTGGGACAGCTCAGTGCTTGAATTTAACAGGGGGAGCTCTGGTCGGTATCGATCACTGCTTCGGAGTCCTAGGATCTAGGGATAGGAAAGGGATGTTGGGTTTTGAACAACAAAACCCATAAAATATGAATGAGAGTTGTGGGAGAAATAGTCCCACATGGGATAGAAGATAGAGGAGTATTGGGTTTAAATAGTGGAGCCTTGCCAATGGGTTTGGGCCCCAAGGGGCACCCCACTTTTGTGGAGGAGAGAGGTCTTGTACAAAGTCAGACCGGTCCACGTGCGCGCCGCCACCGCTGTCCGGCCGGCTCAGATTGGGCCGGGCCCGGGTACACATATAGAGATTTCCATTTGTTTTTCGAAAACACTCATTCCGCTCATTCACTCTCATCTTCATGCGATTATTCCACAAGTTGCTTCGACTATTCCACAAGTTGCTTCGACGTTTTCTCTTGAAGAAGTACCGCTTCAAAGAGAAAGCCGATCGAGGAGGCAATTGTCCAAGACCTTGGGTACCGATCGAGGGACAAATTTGTCTTAAGGACACAACGTGAATTCGTTGGGCTCGGATCACTTATCTTCATTTCATTTTGCGATTCAGGTTTGTCTACCAACTCTTATTGTTCATGCGCGAACAGATATCTTGTACATGCGAACGTATTTTATACAACAACAAGGGATGCCAAGTTTAGGGATCTCATCGGGGCTGGGACTTCTCTGTGAAGACAACAGAGAAGTGCGATAGACCAGGATGCGCATTAAGCCAAGGATAGGACACCCTGGTGCCCCTTTAAGCCCTCCACTGCCTGCAACTTGCAGATGGCCTCAGCCTTCATATGGTGAAGAAGAGTGCGGGATCGACACTCCCTTTCTCGATGGCTCTTGAATCCGGAAGAACCAAGGGTTCCATTGACTTCTTTGGAATCAATTTTTACAGCAGCCTATCTGATACGAGCAGAGATGCGAGTTACGTTTATCCAGCATGACGAGATTTCTTGTGCGTGAAGGAGTGGATCGAAAAGTGAGAGGCTACTTCATATGGTCTTTCCTGGATGTCCTCGAGCTGTTGGACCGCTACGAGCCGGGCTTCGGCTTGTACTACGTGGACTGGGACGATCCTGAGCTGAGAAGATACCCAGAATCTCTCAGCTCGGCAGTACTCACACATTCCGAAGGGAGGGAGCTTCGACTGTAATGGGGTCGTCGAACGTGAGAGGAGCTCATCACCAACTAACTCATCTGTTCAAAGCCTTTGAGCGAAATAATGTTTTGTTACATATGATTAGCAAATCAGTTTACACATGATTGCTGAAGGCGCAATTGGTCTTCTGCCAATTTTCCTTCCTTATGCAACATCATAAATTTCCTTACTTATCAACAAGTCTACATTTTTATTGAACTCCAGGAATACAAATGTCTCAGTTTGGCTTCTCAAATCAAATTAGAGACCATAATTCAACCTTAAAAGCGACATATTATCCGTCATAATATGCCGAAGAGTAAATGCCAATTAGAAGCCTTTCTGTACTGCAATGTGCACAAACAAGGCAAAGAACAACACAATCTCACTAGATACAGTCTTTATTTTCCCACATCTGTACATTTGCAACCCGGGCCATCTCGGGCCTCGATTTGGGTCGGGTTTTCACCAAACGGGCTCAAACTCGAGATGCAAATTCCATATGTTCTCTAAGAGGTTCACCTTTCTGCAGCTTAGTAGAAATGCTGTAACAAACTCAGGCCAAAAATAGCCTGAACATTATCAGTGCGTGGCAGAAAGTCAATGCTGTGTCGCAGAAGTTTTCTTGGCAAGCCTTCAGCAGAAAAAACTCCAATTGCAATTTGCCCATTTCTTGAATGGATAGCCTTTTTGTCTCCTCTATTTAAGAAACTTACCGATGTATAAATTAAATGGAAGGTTAATGGTAGGTGCATATCGCAATAGAGCCTTCGGTAAGATTCTCATTATCTAGAAGGCTAACTCCTGCAAATAAATTCTGATGACAATTTTGCTGAACTTGTTGCATTTGGGATATTATAATGTTCGGAAATTACCAAAGAAATCCTTAACCTATTACAATTGTGCCCATTCAATTCTAATTTTTTTTTTATGATCAACTGAGTCTTAAACTTTTTGTATTTGCCAATTCAATCTACCTGACCGAATAACACTAACATGGCATCGCCAGCGCTGATGTGAATATTTATTTCTTTTTTTTCTTCTCACTGTGGTCGGCGAGGGCTTCACGGTCCCCTCGAGCGATAGGCAGGGCCATGGTTGCCTTCACTTGCAATCGCACCCTGTGAACCCAGACCATTGCAAGAACGGCCGTTGGCGAAGGAGGCCATGGCCTCGCCCAGCTTGCACCAGGCTAGGCAAGGGCCACAAAACTCTCGTTGGCCATAGCTCACCGGCAACAATGGGGAGAGAGAGACGAAAAAAGGGAAAAATAATAATATACTATTTGAAATTGTCAATGCCTGGATAGCCAAATGAATTGAATTAACATAAATACAAAAGATTTAGGACTCAATTAGCAAAAAAAAAAGATTTAAGACCGAATCAATATATTGCAAGATATTTAAACTTTTTTGGTAATCCTCCCATGTTTTGGGACCATATATGTCCACTAATGAAAGCTTGGCGAGAAAGCATTTTTATGAGCAAGGATTAAGAAGATCAAATATTATCCTATACAGTAGCCTATGCGAGGTTAGATCACAACAAGCAAAGTGATTCATCTCGAATCTCCTTGAATTGAGGTGGATAACCGGCATCGACTAATGTTTTACTTCTATACTTGTCACGTCACACGTCGCTTTCTCTCCGTGCTTGCCGTTTAGCAAGATTAATGACATAGTTTTGCCACATAGAACCACATTCGACCAATAAGCTTTTTACCTACTTATCTTGCATAATATAATAGACTCAGAAGTTAATTTCTGATCGGACGTTGATTTGTAGAGAAAAGTATTACGATGAACACCCTTAAACTATTTTTCCAAGGCCCAGAAATATTTCCAAGTCTTAGATGGATCACATACTTTAACCATTTTTCCAAACCCACATATTTGAACTCCTTTGTTTTTCACGAGCTCGGATTCCGCAAATTCGGCTGCGTATGATAACGTTTCCTGTTTTCGAAACAACTTTTGGAATAAACACTTTTTTTTTTGTTTCTGTTCCCAGCAACGATTTCTGGGAACGAAAAACGCGTTTGGTAACTGCAAAAAATTTCTGTTCTCAGAATAAAAAAGGAATAGAAACGCGTTTGGTAATTGCAAAAAAATTATGTTCATCATTAATTTATTTATATAATTAACATAATTTTTTTTTGCAATTACAAACGCGTTTCTATTCCTTTTTTATTCTGAGAACAGAAATTTTTTGCAGTTACCAACGCGTTTTCGTTCCCAGAAATCGTTGCTGGAACAGAAACAAAAAAAAGTGTTTCTATTCCAAAAGTTGTTTCGAAAACAGAAACGTTATCATACGCAGCCGAATTTGCGAATCCGAGCTCGTGAAAAACAAAGGAGTTCAAATATGTGGGTTTTGGAAAATGGTTAAAGTATGTGATCCATCTAAGACTTGGAAATATTTCTTGGGCCTTGGAAAAATAGTTTTTAAGGGTGTTCATCGTAATACTTTTTCTCTACAAATCACGTCCGATCAGAAATTAACTTCTGAGTCTATTATATTATGCAAGATAAGTAGGTAAAAAGCTTATTGGTCGAATGTGGTCTATGTGGCAAAACTATGTCATTAATCTTGCTAAACGGCAAGCACGGAGAGAAAGCGACGTGTGACGTGACAAGTATAGAAGTAACATTAGTCGATGCCGGTTATCCACCTCAATTCAAGGAGATTCGAGATGAATCACTTTGCTTTGTTGTGATCTAACCTCGCATAGGCTACTGTCTATTGATATATTTGATCTTCTTAATCCTTGCTCATAAAATTGCTTTCTCGCCAAGCTTTCATTAGTGGACATATATGGTCACCAAACATGGGAGGATTACCAAAAAAGTTTTAAATATCTTGCAATTATATTGATTCGGTCTTAAATCTTTTTTTTTGCTAATTGATCCTAAATCTTTTGTATTTATGTTAATTCAATTCATTTGGCTATCCGGCATTGACAATTTTCAAATAGTATTTATTATTTTTCCCTTTTTTCGTCTCTCTCTCCCCATTGTTGCCGGTGAGCTATGGCCAACGAGAGTTTTGTGGCCCTTGCCTAGCCTGGTGCAAGCTGGGCGAGGCCATGGCCTCCTTCGCCAACGGCCGTTCCTTGCAATGGTCTGGGTTCACAGGGTGCGATTGCAGTGAAGGCAACCATGGCCCTGCCTATCGCTCGAGGGGACCGTGAAGCCCTCGCCGACCACAGTGAGAAGAAAAAAAGAAATAAATATTCACATCAGCGCTGGCGATGCCATGTTAGTGTTATTCGGTCAGGTAGATTGAATTGGCAAATACAAAAAGTTTAAGACTCAGTTGATCATAAAAAAAATTAGAATTGAATGGGCACAATTGTAATAGGTTAAGGATTTCTTTGGTAATTTTCCGAACATTATAATATCCCAAATGCAACAAGTTCAGCAAAATTGTCATCAGAATTTATTTGCAGGAGTTAGCCTTCTAGATAATGAGAATCTTACCGAAGGCTCTATTGCGATATGCACCTACCATTAACCTTCCATTTAATTTATACATCGGTAAGTTTCTTAAATAGAGGAGACAAAAAGGCTATCCATTCAAGAAATGGGCAAATTGCAATTGGAGTTTTTTCTGCTGAAGGCTTGCCAAGAAAACTTCTGCGACACAGCATTGACTTTCTGCCACGCACTGATAATGTTCAGGCTATTTTTGGCCTGAGTTTTGTTACAGCATTTCTACTAAGCTGCAGAAAGGTGAACCTCTTAGAGAACATATGGAATTTGCATCTCGAGTTTGAGCCCGTTTGGTGAAAACCCGACCCAAATCGAGGCCCGAGATGGCCCGGGTTGCAAATGTACAGATGTGGGAAAATAAAGACTGTATCTAGTGAGATTGTGTTGTTCTTTGCCTTGTTTGTGCACATTGCAGTACAGAAAGGCTTCTAATTGGCATTTACTCTTCGGCATATTATGACGGATAATATGTCGCTTTTAAGGTTGAATTATGGTCTCTAATTTGATTTGAGAAGCCAAACTGAGACATTTGTATTCCTGGAGTTCAATAAAAATGTAGACTTGTTGATAAGTAAGGAAATTTATGATGTTGCATAAGGAAGGAAAATTGGCAGAAGACCAATTGCGCCTTCAGCAATCATGTGTAAACTGATTTGGCTAATCATATGTAACAAAACATTATTTCGCTCAAAGGCTTTGAACAGATGAGTTAGTTGGTGATGAGCTCCTCTCACGTTCGACGACCCCATTACAGTCGAAGCTCCCTCCCTTCGGAATGTGTGAGTACTGCCGAGCTGAGAGATTCTGGGTATCTTCTCAGCTCAGGATCGTCCCAGTCCACGTAGTACAAGCCGAAGCCCGGCTCGTAGCGGTCCAACAGCTCGAGGACATCCAGGAAAGACCATATGAAGTAGCCTCTCACTTTTCGATCCACTCCTTCACGCACAAGAAATCTCGTCATGCTGGATAAACGTAACTCGCATCTCTGCTCGTATCAGATAGGCTGCTGTAAAAATTGATTCCAAAGAAGTCAATGGAACCCTTGGTTCTTCCGGATTCAAGAGCCATCGAGAAAGGGAGTGTCGATCCCGCACTCTTCTTCACCATATGAAGGCTGAGGCCATCTGCAAGTTGCAGGCAGTGGAGGGCTTAAAGGGGCACCAGGGTGTCCTATCCTTGGCTTAATGCGCATCCTGGTCTATCGCACTTCTCTGTTGTCTTCACAGAGAAGTCCCAGCCCCGATGAGATCCCTAAACTTGGCATCCCTTGTTGTTGTATAAAATACGTTCGCATGTACAAGATATCTGTTCGCGCATGAACAATAAGAGTTGGTAGACAAACCTGAATCGCAAAATGAAATGAAGATAAGTGATCCGAGCCCAACGAATTCACGTTGTGTCCTTAAGACAAATTTGTCCCCTCGATCGGTACCCAAGGTCTTGGACAATTGCCTCCTCGATCGGCTTTCTCTTTGAAGCGGTACTTCTTCAAGAGAAAACGTCGAAGCAACTTGTGGAATAGTCGAAGCAACTTGTGGAATAATCGCATGAAGATGAGAGTGAATGAGCGGAATGAGTGTTTTCGAAAAACAAAATGGAAATCTCTATATGTGTACCCGGGCCCGGCCCAATCTGAGCCGGCCGGACAGCGGTGGCGGCGCGCACGTGGACCGGTCTGACTTTGTACAAGACCTCTCTCCTCCACAAAAGTGGGGTGCCCCTTGGGGCCCAAACCCATTGGCAAGGCTCCACTATTTAAACCCAATACTCCTCTATCTTCTATCCCATGTGGGACTATTTCTCCACAACTCTCATTCATATTTTATGGGTTTTTGTTGTTCAAAACCCAACATCCCTTTCCTATCCCTAGATCCTAGGACTCCGAAGCAGTGATCGATACCGACCAGAGCTCCCCCTGTTAAATTCAAGCACTGAGCTGTCCCAAGAATGTCTAGGTTCGTTTGCCGGATCTCTGTTAAGTTGGTGTCGGAATGACTACATTTAGGCAATGTAGATGTACTACCATCGCCATTTACTTGCCATTTCATATTATGCGGGATATCTTCCTTCTCGCCAGAGAGTTTTTGTAACTTAAGTTGGATTCCTTCTAGGCGTTTTACTGGTTTGACCTGGAGACAATCTCAAATCCCCCCTGCCGAGAGGCAGATGCTACACCGATGACTCACAGAGGCGAAGCCGCGATGGAAGAATTTACAATCACCCTACTCGGTTCATTTGAAACTCGCAGCGAATGCGAATAAATTCGCAGTAAATGAGAGCACATCTCTGGATCCTGATTTTGCTGGGATTCTCATGCTATCATTCTCAGTCTACATGAAGACTAATAAAATCCCCAGACTTGATAAACTTAAGAATATCTCTGTGATTGCGGTGGATAGCATTCCAGGTAAATTGCTTTCTGATCAAGGTGTTGAATCGACGAATTCAAACTCTGCAGTTCAGAATTATAAGAAACTTAAGGTACAGAAGAGGTAGAATTGTGAGTGAATTTTTGCCATAACAAGTAAATTATCGGTCGAAGCCTTCCCGTTGTGGCATTACATCTTCCATCAGTCCCTCCCTCCGGCTGTAAAGAACCAGAGCAAGCAGCTTTTAATGACGGACTCCTGGAGTTTTGAGGAAGAAAACAGAGTCGCTCATTTACGATTAATGCGTAATTCACAGACGAACTGGAGATTCCCAAGCAAGATGCCGGCTGGCCCGGAAGCCATCATAAGACACTAACCATACGACCAAAAAAGAGAGCTTGGAACCGCACAAACAGCTTACGAGCTGAAAGTTCTTTGATTCCAGCTCGTTGGCCCAACTAATGCCATTCTACTCCACAAGGCCACAATCCACTACAAAGCTTTATTTTCTCATCAAAGAAGCTACCGCACCTCCACGGCATTACCAGGTATCCTTGTTATTAAGAACACAAACATCGTAGCACGTCGTAGAATTGTTTCATGATGTCGTGACCGTTCGCTGTGAGCAAGTGTGGTGTTCATTTCTTTTTCCCGAGAAAATCACAGAGTTTGGAACTTGTGCGGGAAAATCAGGGTTTAAGGAGTGTGGGTTGGAAATTGCCGGGAAAATTCGTGTTGGCGGCGCGTCTACCGTATGGATTTGGCCTCGAGCGAGAGGAGCTCGACCGGATGCGTCGGCGCGCACTTTTTTCGGACAATTGGTGCCAAAAAAATTGGAAAAATCTTACTTTTCCTCCTCGTACTTCATAGTTTTTTTTGCAGTCGAATCTTCATACCTTTTATTTATTTGATCAAGTCCTCAAGTCCTTCCACTTTCTCAAATTTTCTCATTAAATTCCACTGACTTCAAATTTAACTAAAGTTACCATCAACATTCGTAACGTGTGGATAAAGATTTTTCAATATAAATACACGACTAGATTTTACTCACCTTATATCTATGTTTATTTAAATTTTCCGTACAAATCCAAATGGGCATCCACATATTTTACTCACGTCTACGCCATGACAGGTGAATTTGGTCAAACCTAGTGTCGGAAAGGTTTAATTAAAAAAATATGTGAAAATTAAAGGCCTTAATTGGACAAATTAAACACAAACATGATTAGAAAAATGCGTAAAAGCATAGTGACAAGAAGTAATATTTTTTTAAAAGTTTAATGTTTGACTACAATTATACATGCGAAAGATCAACTGTGGTGGAGCTCACAGTGCTTGATAATCAAGGATATGTTGCCCGTAAGCTAGTTATCAAATACTGTACGAAGCACATGTTGACTACGTAAGAGCCGAAACTTTGATAACTCACTCCAACCGCAGATTACTATTATACAGGCCTACCTAATAGTGGCCATCCGAAAATGACATGGAGTCTATCTTCCTTGCCGTTATCCTCTCAAGTTGTGTGAATATTTTTTTCCCCTTCAACTCAAAAGAATATCTCTAAATTCTTTAGAGTTCAGGCGAAGTTTACTTAGGTCCATTTCCAATAAAGTCTTTAGAACATGTTTGTTTATGCCTAAGTTAACTTGTTACTATCCTGTCAAAATTTAAAACATTATATAAATTATGAAAAATAATAAAGAATGCTCTACGTAAATTTGCATATTAAATTTTGAATATCGTGAAAGTTTTGGGTGTTCTAACTGCAGAAAAGGTAAACAGCTTTCTTAAGGGTCAAGAATGTCGGTAATTATATGTACACTTCAGTATCTTCTTGAAAATTAAATTTCTTTGTTTTTCTAAGACTCCTGTAGCAATAATGCGTTGAATATGGATTTTACTGTCTGTTCCATGACAAATATAGCAAAAACTATATTTTCTTCTTTCCCTAAAATTCAAAATACTTTAACTAAGAAAAAAATTATACATAAATTTATCTGTCGACATTCACATGTTACAAAAGTGTGTTCAAGAACTTTGCATTCAAAATGCCCCAGAAATGAATTTTTTATTAAAAAAAGTGAAAACTTTCCATGTGGCCCTACTAATAAGAGATTGGGGGGGGGGGGGTAGGAATGCTAATTGCTAGCATCAAAGGGACGGAGTTTGACATATGTTCTGTGCAAAGAGGCAAAGCAAAAGTGAGATATACATATAACGGATTTACCTTTTCTTAATTTCTATTAAATTTTTCCATTGAGCTGTGTGTTAGATAGCACGTGGCACCATTAATGTTACTGTTATATTGTTGTGTTAGATGCTATGTGATAATTTGAGGTTAAATTTATTACAGATGTTAATTTTAAGGTTTTTTTGTGTGGAAAAAATGAATTTGGGCAAATTTATTACAACCAATTTGGGGTCGCACCAAATGCTGGATGAAGCTGCGCTCAGACGCATCCGATCGACGCTCCCCTCCGCGCGGGGCCAAATCCATACGGTAGACGCGCCAACACACGAATCTTCCCAGCAATTTCCATCCCCGGCATGCGTAGCATCTTTCAAATTCGCGCCGTCGCGGAGCAAAATCCAAGCTTTCTACATAAACCCACGCTCCTTAAACCCTGGTTTTCCCGCAAGATTCCCCAACTTTCTGATTTTCTCGGGAAAAAGGAAATGAATCGCCTAGCTGCGGAGGCCCTGGTTTCGGCTCGTGGCGAGTCGAGCTTGCCCAGGTTCTTTGGATTCTCCGATTCTTTTGCATTGCTCTTTGTCGCCATTTCCTATGGAGTTCATTCGACCTTTTCCCCTTCTGGGTTTTTGAATGATGATGCATTTGTTTTCAAATTTCTCTTTGCTTGCCTAGAAATTAGCGGCTACGAAGAGGAAACTGGTTTACTCAAGCCCGTGACTTTGCATTCAGTTCGCACGTTCTGTCGTCAATTTGAGACTCGATACATTCACCCGCAATAGCTTTTTCAATTCTAAGTTGCAGGTGACTCAGTGGGATTTCTGATTTACATAGACATGCTCCCAACTAACTATGTGACTTGGATGTGTTACGACGTTCTTGTACTTGATAAGGACACGTAGCAATGTCGTACAGCACACCCTGTGTACCGTAGCAGTGCCTGTGACTCAGTGGCTTCCTTGACGAGAAAATGGAGCTTCATTGTAGATTGTGAACTATGGTGGCATGATATGTCCTCACTATGCTGAGCAAAATCAGGGATCGATTGGGTCAACTAGTTGGAATTGATGAACTTATAGCTCATAAGTTGTTTGTGTTCCGAACTTCTTTTTTCCATGTGGTTAGTTTCTTGTGATGGCACCCAGCATCTTATTTGTGATCGCCTGTTCGTTTCAATTATATATTACCGTAAAAGAGTGACTCTTTCGTTCCTTAAAACTGCAGGAGTCCATCATTAAGCTGCTTGCTCTGGTTCTTTTTTATTGGAGGGACTGTTGGCAGATGTAATGCCACAACAGGAAGGCTTTGACCGATAATTTACGTGTTAAGGTAAAAAATCACTCCAAATATACCTCTTTGTACCTTTATCTTCTTATAATTCTAACGTGCTTAATTAAATTCATCGATTCAGTACCTTGATCAGAAAGCAATTTATTTGGAATGCTATCCACTGCTGTTACTGAGATATACTTAAATTTATGAAGTCCGAGGAAATTTATTAGTCCCTATGTATAATGAGAATGATAGCTCAAGAATCCCAGCAAAATCAGGACTATTACTTCTAGAGGCATAGCAGTCTGCATAGATTTATTTGCATTTACAGTGAGTTTCGAATGAACCAGGTGATGATTAATTCTTTCGTTGCAGTTTTGCCTCTGTGAGTTATTGCTGCCGCCTATTAGAGGGGGGTTTGAGAATGTCTACAAGTCAGACCAGTAAAACACCTAGAAGGAGTCAACCTTCGATCCAGTACCGGCGTAACCTTGTTGAGCGGGCATCCTTTGAACTTGCTGATTTTGTCCATAAAGAGGGTGTTCCCACACATTCTGAAACTTTTCATCCAGAAAAGGCTGATCCCAAGTCCAAATCATCTGAAATACTCACCACCTCTGAACTTATCTCAGCAGTTGGCCATGCATGGGACTATACAAGTCGCTCTCTCGCAGTGTTACACCAAAAAGCAAACTTAAGTTACAAAATCTCTGGTGAGAAGGAAGATATCTTGCCTAATTTGAAATGGCAACAAAATGGCTGTACATCTACTGTGCCTAAATGTAGTCATTCTGACAGCAACTTAACAGAATTGCGGCAACTGAACCTAGACATTCTTAGGATAACTAACAGAACGTCAGTGCTTAAATTTAACAGGGAGAACACTGGGCAGTATCAATCACTGGTACGGAATTTTGGTGGGGACATGACCAATTTGCTTAATGGACCTAGGGATGGAAATGGGATTTCTTGTTTGGGGATCTCATCTGGACTGGGACTTATTTATGGCTGGATGAGTGAATTGATGCCTGATGAGGCCAAACATCCTTTCAAAACTGCTGTATCTGATAGTGAAAAAGTTGGTAAATACTTTTCTAGAGAAATAGTTACTCCTCCGCAGAATCTTATGTCAGGAGATAAAGGCCCCAAAAGCTACATAGATAGTGGAAGTGCTGATTCTTACACCACCTCTATCCAGTCCAAGGATTTGCCGGTGGCTAACAATGCAAAATTGAACTTGGACGAGAACGAAAGCACGTCTTTGCTTTCGGATTATTACCTCAAAGTTGCCAATATTGAGGCGGACAGCTGTATCTCAAAAGCTGCATCCTCTATCCTTCATGCAGATTATCATTTAAAGTGTGTGGCATCTGAAAAAGATGAATGTGAACTTCGCTATGAAAGCGCTAACAGTATTGAATTCTTTCCTGAAAGAAAGGAAGAGGACAATGAACATCATGCCCAGGAGGAACATACCTTGAAGATACACTGTTTGGGACGTGATAAGCCTCGGGCTGCTGTTGCCAAGGAAGAACATGCATTTGCAGGGGCATTTAGTGGTATCTTTGTCAGCCTTTGTCTTCACCCAGTGGATACAATCAAAACTGTCATTCAGTCTTACCGCGCAGAGCAGAAGTCTCTTTGCTATATTGGGAAATCAATTGTTTCTGAGAGAGGTATGCTTCATTGGATTCAACAGGATCTTGACAGTGGTCATTTAGAACCTCTTTCGCATATTGCAATTAAGGTTTGCCTGTTCTGTGTTATATTGCTAAATTGCCGGTGAAAATTGGTCAATATTTGTCTCATTCTCCAGGTCTAACTGGACTATATCGAGGTATCTCAAGCAAAATTGCATCTTCAGGTCCAATTTCTGCGATTTATACTTTCACTTACGAGTCAATAAAAGGCACTTTACTTCCTCTTTTCCCCAAGGTAGTTTTTTTCCTCATTTTGCTATCTAAACTCTCTTTCTCAACTTTTTGGTGTCTCTCTTTTTGCTGAGTTAAATGTGGGCAAGGTTTTGAATGCCCCCTTCTAGCCTCAGCAAGGTTTTGAATGGTCCCAACTAAACAGTCTGTTTTCCTGAATCTCATATACTTCTTCCTGCAGGAGTATTACTCCATCACGCATTGTATTGCAGGTGGTTGTGCCAGCATTGCTACCTCTTTTGTCTACACTCCGAGTGAGCGCATAAAGCAGCAGATGCAAGTGGGCTCTCACTATCATAACTGCTGGTATTCTAGTGTAATCCCGTTTCCATAATCTTCTTATTTTACATGCCAAAATTAGTCGGTCAGAGGTTGTGATGGATTTCAGATTTTCTTCCTATGATCAGATTCCTGCATCTCCTTGAGACGTATCCCTGTAGCATCCTCATGAAATAACCCCCTTACTACTTCATCCTTGGTTGTCAAGCATGTTTTGAGCACATGTTTTGTCTGTTTAAGTAGTTATTTGCCATGCCATTTTCTTTTACTTTTTGTTTTTGCAGGAATGCATTGGTTGGAATAATCACAAGAGGTGGCTTGCCTTCTTTGTATGCTGGGTGGGGAGCTGTGCTCTGTAGAAATATTCCCCACTCAGTGGTCAAGGTAGATATGAGGATGCACCAGATTATGGATTTCTTTTGTTGTTGTGGCTCATAATCTTCATTTTCTTTGGCAAGTAAATACTTTATCTTGTCTTACACCACTTGCAGTTTTATGTTTACGAGAATTTAAAGATGTGGACAATTTCCTCCCTTCCGCCTGGTGCTCAACTGAACACCCTGCAATCGGTCGGTTGTCTGCCTGTCTCCCGTTTTCCTTTTGGAGTCCATGGATAATTCCAATTTGCTCCGCAGCATATTATTTTTCATTCTTGGCTGAAGCTCGTTTTTTCGTTACAATTTCCTTCTTGTGCAGCTTGTTTGTGGAGGACTAGCAGGATCTACGGCAGCTTTATTTTCAACCCCTTTTGACGTGGTGAAGACAAGATTACAAACTCAGGTTTGGTGGCATTTCATTGCGTAAATATGTCTATATGTAACATAATCTATACACAAAGTAAGGGATGATGTTGAATGAAGTTTTCATCAATTCCATGCTCATTTTTTTTATCAGTGCAAAATGATAAGTAGGTGGAGACTGTCTGTTTGTGTGATATTGAGTCAGCAAATTGATAGAATGATAGTATAAATTTTGCAGCACCTGAACGTATGAACACATGAAAGTTTGGTTTTGTGGAAATGTAAAAGAAGAAAGGCAGTATGAAGTAAGGATAATTAGGCTGCGTATGGTAACGATTCTGATCCCAAAAACTGATTCTGATTAAAATGACTTTTTCTGATTCTGTTCCTGGATGAGTTTTGGAGAACCAGAAACGCGTTTGATAACTGCACAAAATTTATATTTTGAAAAACTGTTTTCTTTCTAATTTTTTTCATTTAAGTCAAATAACTTTGTAGTTACTTTGTAAAATTTCATCCTAAACGAAGGCTAATTTCCAATGCACACTAAAATAATTTAAAATACAATTATTTTTTTTGCATGTCATAAATGAAACACAAATTTTAATACATGATGTTTGAAGTTCGATTGAAGCATGGGACACGTTTCCATATTAAGGACTCATTTTTTTCTTTAAATATTGCGTTGTCCAAATACATACAAACATAACAGTCAAATAACAAATTATTCACTGAAACAAAAAATCAAATTATCTTCCTTGATACGAAGTACGAGTCCTTCACTATCATTTTGCAACTTGAGTCCTAAATCCAAGTGGGTGTTTGGCTCCAGTTTCACGTGCAGATGATCACATTTTGCGACATATGGCTATGAGTATATATGTTACCATCCGCATGTTGGATCCCCTCATCTTCTGCAATATTTTTGGTAGAAGAGTGAAATCTAGGAAATCTAGGAAATTTAGGCCTCAATTTATGAAAATGAGGTCAAACTAGCATAATCTAAGCTTTTTCTATTTTTAGGAAATTTCTAAATTTTTTGTGATTTTTTTAAAATTTTCCAATTTTTTCAAATTTTTTTTTTTATTTTTATTAGGTTGAGAGAAAAGTGACGAAAAACTGAAAGAGAAAAGTGAAAGATGTGAGATTTCATTATGTTTTGTGATTGTCAAAAGTGATTCTTTTTTCAGAACCAACTTTTTTTTTGTTCTGGATTTTACTCTAAACTGATTCTGATTCTCTAAAACTAATTCTGGGAACAGAATCAGAATCAGAATTATTTGGGTTACCAAACATGATTATCATTTTTTACTGTTCCAGGGAACAGAATCAGAGAATGAGAATGGTTACCATACGCAGCCTTATACACTGGGTGACATGGTTGTTTGTTTGTATATGATGATCATTTTCTGTAAATCAGCTAGAAATAAATCACATTTAAGTACTCCTAAGGGTCTTCCTCTCATTGATGCCATGTTTGGTTCTGCTTGTCCACTCTCCTCTTGTTTCTCAGCAGCCAGAACTGAGTTTTTTGTTATCATCCATTGATTTAGGAATCACTGAACTATGTGCATTGTTATTTGGCAGTTATTTCTGCAATTCATTGATAATTGGAGGAATGCAGAGTAGATCAACATGACTCGCCTCAATTTTGAGAAATAGGCAAAACCATGCCGACCATTCATAACAGTATAATTCAAACTTTTTGTCGGCTTATGAAAAAGAAATGAATTTTCTGTCTCGATATTTAGATTATGAAAGCTAATGAGCTTGTATCTGTGAATGGGGCTTTACAGCCTCCAGAAATTTTATCACGAGCCTGTAATCTCAATCCAAATTGACGCATTATCTAGCAATTGTCAGTTGACCAGATGAGCTTCTCAAAAGCTGGTTACTTTGCAGATACCCGGTTCTGTTCGCCCATATACTGGTGTTTTGTGTGCCCTTCAAGAAATAGGCCAGCATGAAGGGTTGAAAGGCCTATACAGGTATTGCCTTCTTCATCTAAGATTCTGTTGTCCTACACTGCACTATTTTCCTTCGCAATAGCTGACTATGTTTGGAAGGTGATGACTGTATTGAGCCAATCTCCTCCTGTTCACTTTAATAATCAGGGGATTGACTCCAAGACTTATCATGTACATCTCTCAAGGAGCGCTATTCTTCACATCGTATGAGTCCTTTAAGAGATTATTCTCTTTGGACAAGCCACAAGTAACTGCTCAGGACAAGCATTATGAGGACAACGCAGAAGATCATTCACCGTTGTTAAGCTTGGAACTGCCATCATCTTCTCGCCATCAGCGGCCTCATCCATGACTGCTCTGGCAATAGATAGTGATGATTGGTAACAGAAGAAAAATGGAGTGGGTTGAAGGGCATGACAGGTGTGTGCTTATGAAGTTTGGGTCACATCCTCATGTGCCTTGACCTGATGAAACGTAGCCAGGATGGGTCATCGTTGAGAAATTGCTAAGAAATTGCTATTGCTCAGCAGTCGAATGGGGATGCATTAGTTATTTTGCTGCTCAGTTTGCGAAGCAGTTTGTGTACATCATAGACAGGTAGAGGCAGAGATCGCTCTCAGCGGAGCAGCATTTTTGACCTGCGAAACATAGCCCGAACGGATTGTTGTGTGTGCAATTTGCTGTTGTTCGCAGTTGAATGCCGGTGCCCTTTTTTTTTGCTGCTCGGTTTGCAGAAGCAGTTTTTGTATGTTATAAAAGGGTAGAGGCAGAGATTGTCGGCCGCAGGGGCAGTATTTTTCTGTAGAATTTTTGTTTTCAAATTTAGCCAGGAGCTTCTTTGTCCCAGTTCTTTCCTTTTTTGTCCCAGTTCAACGAGTAGTTTGACATCAATAATTTCCTATAGCTGCCAAAAGCAAGTGCAACCACAGCTTGTAGATGTCTCTCATTCATTTGAGGAGGGGAAGGGGGAGAAAAGGGGAGGGAGAGGGAGAGGGAAGAGAAAAAGAGGAGGGAGGGAGGGGAAGAGAGGAAGGGGACGGGAGGCGAGGAAGGAGAAGAGAGACGGACGGGAGGAAGGAGAGGAGAGGACAGAGGAGTCGAGGAGAGAGAGAGAGAGGAAGAGAAAAAAGGGAGGAGAACGACGGGAAAAAAGGGAGAAAGGAAGAGAGGAAAAGAGGAAAAGAGAGAGAGAGGGAGGACGAAAGGGGGAAGAAAGGAGAAAGAGTAAGAGGAGGGGGGGAAGGGGGGGAGGAGGGCGGAGAGCAAAA
>JAGVVM010007179.1:0-19327 GCA_019149425.1 Psidium friedrichsthalianum
TTATCTTGTAGTACAATTGACAACAACATGCGTAATATATTACTTATTAAAATGATGAATCAATTAGAGTGCTCCTTCTTTTCTGCCTCCTCGCATTTCTCCTTTTTTCCCTCTCCTCCCCTCGCTCTTCCCCCTCCCCCCCCTTTTCACCCCCTTCCTCCTGTTCTCCCCCCCTTCCCACCCTCTCCCGCCCATTTTTTTTTTTTTTTTTTTTTTTATTATTCGAAATAGTATTTTATTTGTTTTTTATTTTTTATTTCTTTTTTTTTTTTTTTCCGATTTATTTTTTGTTACATATTTTAGATTTCTTTGTAATCCATTCGCGATTAGACAAAAAAAAAAATTATCATTGTAAAGACAACACCATGGAATATATTATTTAATTAACATGATGAATCAATATAGAAGTGCGAAATTATTTGATGCATAAGAGCAGGAGATCATGTCAATATTAAGGACATAGAAGTGCAGGCGGTTTGCCACTGGTTCATTTGCAGGAGTAAAGGGCCATTATTAGACTCCATTTGTTTCAACTGAAAATAAATTATTTGAAAAATATTTCGTAAAGCGATCGTTTGTATCACTGCAAATAAATTAAGTCAAATGAAAAATATTATTCAAATGTGACAGTAATTTATGTATACAACATTTTCGTGAAAGCATGAAAATATATGTGTGTTTTTATTTAGTGTTGTAAGTGGTACAAAGAATCGTTAAGGAAGATGTTTTTTAAATCGTTCATTTTCCACTGGTTTGCTTGTTTGAAGGGGAACTATTGCTCGGGAGTTGTTTTTATGACAGATTACTAATTGATCTACAAAAAACGTTTCCTATGTATTGGAAATAGAAAGCTTAACTTGGAAAGATGACTCACCATTTGCTAAGAAGAAAATCAATTTCCCTAAATCAACAAACAAACAAAAATGAAAAGTAAGGCAAAAATTGTCAAAAAGCCCAAAAACATCACTGTGCATCGGCCAATACAGTCGCAACCTTTTAATTTTGCCTATTTAGTTCCAAAACTATTGTACGACAGATAATTTAGTCTTAAACCTTTCAATTATATTGATTTAGTCTTAAATCTTTCGGCAATTTGTCAATTTAATCGTAAACTTTTTAACATATTGCCAATGTGGTTCTTCTTGCTAATTTTGGCCAGAGATAGCTAAAATGGCCGTGCCTTATGGGACGGTCAACACTGACTAGACTGCCACGTCCGCAATTTTCATGTCAAAATTAGTCAAAATGACTTTATTAGTAATTTGGTAAAAGGTTTAAAAACCAACTGGGGAAAATTTTAAAAGGTTTAGGACTAAATTTTCATAATTAAAAGTTTTAGGACTAAATTGAAAAATTGTCAAAAGGTTTAAGTTTAAATGGTCCAATTGAAAGGTTTATGACTGAATTAGCTGCCGTATCATAGGTTTAGGACATCTTAGACAATTTTCCAGAAAATTAATCATTGAAAAATATTTTTCATGAAGTTTTCGATTGAAAAAAAAAAACGCACCCTAAGTATCGATAATGCACGAGGATTGTGTTCCTTACGCAACAAGTTCATTCCACAGCGAAATTCAATCTTAGGACTATTTAATGCATTATTTGAAGTCAAAGAGGATGAGAAAGACATCAGGTCCGGGTATCCTTTATAGCGTGCGTGGGTAGGTACAAAAGTGCTGTCAAAACCAAATAATATACTTTAATTGAAAACACAAAACCAACCCGAATTTTCGAGTATTTGCGATTCGGGTCTTGTTCGGGTTGGGTAATGACTTAAATTCTAGGTGTTGTAAAGATTTTGGGTTGACCAAAAAAAATTATTATTGTCAATATAAAAGCATTTTCTATTGACAAATTAGTTCAAAAGATACAACTGATCAATTTTAGGAAAATATTTTCAAATCATTCATTTTTTGCCGAGCAAACTGTGGCCTAAAATATTCTTCTTTCTCTCTCTATATATATGATTTTTACGATTTACCAATATTGTGTATAGTTCCGCTCTATTATGTAATGATTCAAAATATTTCATAATAGAGTAAATTTGCTTAATATTTTATAGATCTTAATATTTTGCACACCCCGCAATACTTATTCATATTTGCTTGTGTATATATGTGTGTGTGTGTATGAAATTTTTTTGGTATTCTAATATAGATAAAAAGAAATTAAAAAAAATCATGTTTGGTAGACTAAATTCACGCATATTCAGTGTAAAAACTAAACAATAGAGGAATATGCTTGACCTTCCTTGCGTGTATTGCCTTGTTTTTGTTTTATATTTCGTTTAGTCAAATGATTCTCGGCAAAGTATTATTCATTTGTCCCCTGCTTGCTTTCTTGTTTTAGAAAAAAAAATGAAGAGAAAAATTAATTTTTTCAACAATATAAGGAATAGCTTTTCTAAAACAAAAATCAGATATGCCAAAATCAATGAAGAAAATTAATAAATTATACGACTAATTGTTAGTGAAAAATCAAATTTAGATAAGTGAGCAACATTCACACTTGACAAACCCTAACTGAAACACTGTTGGAGTTGGCGAATACTTCGGGGACCCTTGTTTCTCACATCAGGCATGCCCACGTAAGCTTCGGGAAACAGAAGTATGAACCAACGACATGTGATCCCTACGCATGAAATGCGGGGGTTCGGGGCAGCGCCCCCGACACGGAGGTCACGCTGGCCGGTCAGCGGACGGGGATTCCGCTCCCCGGTGAGCGGACGACTGCCCCGCTCTCGCTGGTGAGCGGGCGGGGGCGTGGAGGCAGCGCCCCCGGGAAAATTTCGATTTAGGCTTTTATTTAATTTGGTCCATTAGTTGTGGAGCCTGTTTTGAGCCTATATATAATGTTTTTCGTTCATTGTAACCGTGCAACAGAAAACCTAATAATACAGACTGCAGGACGTAGCCCTTTCTAGGTGAACCTGGGTAAAATCCGCATTGTTCATTTTTTTTTCTCTGCCGTTCTTTCGATTCGATTAGATAAACCTCATCAAACACGACCCGAAAAGACAACAATTTATGTCTAAATTGATAAAAATATTTCGTTCATTCATTTTCTTAAGTGGTACGGGGCGAATCATTTATATATAAAAAAATGTGAAACACATGGAGCCTTGTAATTGAAATTCTGTAAAGAAACATGAAACCCGACCGACTTGATTGCTTTGGGATTCTGTCTTTAGGGTTTTGGGACATGTTGGGCCAAGCACATTCCCCTATTGTTTCGGGTCCAGTCAGGGAAACACGGCTTGACCTGACTTGTTGACACCCTACAAGCGTACAATATACTCAAAACCCATGTGGTATTACGGGATCGCAGCAAGATCAGCTTTGAAAGTTTCCGAAAATTGTTCAAACAATCTAAATCTATTGCGCCTTTTTTTTTTTAATTCAGTCCAAATCGTTTAATTTTTTTAATTGAGTTCTGAGCTTTTTCACATTTTACCAATTGAGTCCACCCGGCCAAAATTGACCGTAAACCGATGACGTGGACACCGATCATCCTGCATCGCATGGTTAGAAAAAATTTGATGATATTTAGATGGTTTTCATTTTTTTAAAATCATTTTTGTGTGTTTTCTCGTTTCTTTTTCTTTCTTTTTTTTAATGTTGCCGGCGAGGCTTATGGTGCCCTGGCCGGCGACCGGCATGTGCATCCATAGCTGGGGTTTCAATTTCATCCATGTCGTTGAAGAACAGGACGTCCTCATCCCCACACGAGGTGTCGCTTTCAAAAACATTTTTCCAAATCACATGATAACCCACGAACAGTACAATTGTCGAAGTTCAAACTAAGGATGAAGAATACTTCAAATCGCAAGAGGACACGCACGTGTATACAAGCACGTACCCGACAAGTGGACATCTCTCGCTCTGTCTCTCTACTTGTCGCTTCTCCACTCGGCTAAAGATACCCTTTGCCAACAAGAGTTCAACCAAGGGGAAAGACCATTTCTTCGTACTTGTACGTTTGACCATGTCAAAGTCCGGAAAACTTCTCGCAAAGAGCTAAACCAAGAGGACAAGAGCCTTCTTTTTTCTTTTTTCCCGACATTTCTACGTGAGTTTTGTGTGGCTCGACCATGTCGAAGTCGGGGGGAAAATCACT
Organism: Psidium friedrichsthalianum; assembly: GCA_019149425.1. NCBI lineage: Eukaryota > Viridiplantae > Streptophyta > Magnoliopsida > Myrtales > Myrtaceae > Psidium > Psidium friedrichsthalianum. The sequence goes on from JAGVVM010007179.1 coordinate 4,117, forward strand.
AACTTCGTTCGAAGCAGACAAGCCCGAAGCATGTGTCGACGCTAGGTTATGTCCGTATCGTGTGGGGCTCACCTGATTCGACGATAGATGTGAGTTGAATCACGTAATCTGGGTGCACCCGACATTCGCTAGCAATACATCCAAATGGTCCAATTTCCACAAGACACAAGACGTCGAGATGAAAGTCTAGTTAATGCTTCGGTAAAGACAATAATTCACGCAAGCATAACCTTTCATATTCGATTGTGAAGTGGTCTTCATTAGCGAAGCTGATCTTGTAGCATGGCCTCCCGGCTCTGTCTGCTCTAATAAAGGATCGAACATTCCTCCAAATCACGAACTTCATCTTGAATTCGAATGTCGAGCATTTTTTGTTTTAAATCATAAGATAGCTGTTTATTACCACTCTTTTGAATTGATTTATGACGAGAACAAATACGTTAAAAACACCATTTACGACCCTTCTCAATTAATCTATAAGATTACGTAGAATTACTGTTAATTATTTTAAAATTTTAATAAATTAGATGAATGTGTGATTTAATATTTGAATGTTCTATCATGACCACGACGGATGATGATATGGACAACCTCATGAATTTCCCGACCTTATGCTCTCACATGGGGTCAACGGCCATGCCTGCCTTTGACAAAATAGAACATGGCAAAGTTCAGAATTCTACGCCCAAGGGCCCCAAAGACGAATCTGCTTCGAACTTTTGGTCAATTTTTTTTTTTTAAAAGTCGTGATCGATGACGAGCAGAGCAAGATTGGCCTTACGTGCAAAGAGGAATCCAACCGGATTACGATTCTAAACCTCCACGGCAAGAAATCGCCCTGGGGCTAACTTTCCCTTTCACTTTCCGAGCATTTTGGGACGTCCAAGTCTTCCTTTTCTCGACGGTATTTTGGTACGGCAAGGGTTTCCCAAAGGCGTGGACTTGGAACCCGTCGGCTAAGAGAAAGCTTACGAAACGTCATGAAGAGGTCCTCAACAGTTTGCGCGTAGTTTGTGGGATTTGAATATGCGACTTCAGCTTCCGCATTGATCATCCGCACCGACCCTCGAACCGGCCGCACCGTTCCTGAGGGTCTGAACGTGGGCGTGGTCTTTTTGTTCTAAGTTAATACAAGATTGCTGTCAAGCAGAAAGTTTCCTATAGATTTGTACCCTTTCTTATGAATGTTTAGCTCCCAACACCAGGCCTAGTCGACAAAATCAACCATAACTGCTCTAGGAAAGGCTTCCCCGAAGTCCAACCAGGGCTGTTGAAGGTCAAGTCACTATCCGCCCATCCTTTTAGAGATCACACACGCCTCTGATCAAGTATCAAAATCTGTACCCAGCATCATTTTTTTTTTTTCTTTTCTCTGTTGTTGGTGATTGCCTAGGAAGATGAAACATACATTAAATCTTCTTTGCGAGAGAATCTCATTCTCTGTGAATTTATGTTTATCCTGATTCTGAAGCATTCTGGAAAGAAAGCATACATGGTTGTCCACCCTTTTGCTTCCTATGCATGGAGAATCAAAATCGCTCCGATGGAAAACACTCGAAGAGAATGAGTATCTGTCGACTGCAATGCGCATGCACATCACGAGCACGAACGCGATATGATTATTCGAACGGTAGTGTGAACCGGAGAGGACGGATGACGGCACACAACAACTCCGGTCAATCAAGCGCCTCCGTGGAAGAGAAGTTTCGGATGCTTCAGAAACCCGGCGTTCCAAGATAATTTTAAGTAAAGGTTTATTTATCGACTTTCCATCAAAGTAAAACTAAAATCACGGGAATCATGAGGAAGAATCCTGGTAGCCACAAGCATTTTTCCCATCTTATGCTCTTGCAGACTCCACCTTCACTGGTCTGGTGCTGTGAAATTCTTTCTTTAATGCAATCTCTCTCTCTCTCTCTCATGAACAAAGAAGGAGCAATCCCTATGATTTGAATAAGGAACAGTAGCGAACAGTGATCTGGTGTGTGTCCATGCATGATGCACTGAAAGATTCCATTCGAGCAGCATTTATAAGTGGACCATTAATTTGCAGGGACAGCAAAAAATTATGGGTGGGGGAGAAGTTAGACCCCATGTGAAGATGCCCTTCTTCCATAAGTTTCGTCTGGTTTTTGGTTCCATCTTTTATTGTCCAGTGAAGTCATGATTAAGCAGCACGCAACCTCCCCCATTCTTTCCTCGGATCCCTCTCTTTGTACTGATGCTTTCTTTTTGTGGTTTTTTCCACGTAACATATCCTTTCTTCACTGGACCATCTTTCTGTTGCCCTTTTTGGATAACAAGGCCAGATTTAGTGTGGGGAATGGCACAAAGTCACGGTTGCAAATTATGCGCAAAATCAGACTTAGATCGCGTAAGATTCATGTTGCACATTTCCACGATTGTGCCTGAAGGTCACGTTAGTTTCGTGTAGAAACGATGCGGCGAGGCAAGAACCAATGTAAAGAAGATGTGGAGCGCGCTTGCAAAAGCAAAAGCAAGAAAATTCTCCAATTGAAATGTGAAAATGCACTTTGTTTCCCTCCCGGCTTTTGGGCTGGCCAATTTGTGATTTTGCTGCGCGAGAAAGGTCTAATGATTCGGCAAAAAGGAGAGGTCGATTTTGCCGCATCTAAATCGTAATCAAGATGAAAGACTAGCGAAAAGAGCTGCTGATATCCTCCTGATCCAACATATTACCAGAAGAGGAAATGTCAGTGATGGAGCTTGAACATGGAGATGGTGGAGGAGTCCCTGGTGAATCACCAACGACGCATTCACTCCTAAGATCAGTCACTGAGCTTCTCTTCCTCCTCTTGGGGTGAGAAAGATTGCCATTGCCATGTCTCTTAGGCCTCGTCTTCTTCTGAAACAGCCGATAGACAGCCCAATTCGCATCTCCCGCATGAGCCATCTGCAAAATTTGGATCAATCCAAAATAACTCATAAGGATCAGACCAGACAGCATGTACAGCTAGCTTAATTCAATTGCTGCAAGATCCAAGAAAATTGGGCTATATTGGCTCAAAATTTTCTTTTCCCTCCTTTTTTTTTTTTACCGTGGTCGATTTCGAGTTTTCCTGAGTTCCTGCGAGGCTGAATTCGTGCAAGATCCATCGAGTGCCAGTAACACTGCCAATGGAATGCTTCCCTTCACGGAAAACCAGAGTCTTCCTCACCCCAGTGACTTGGTTTCCAGTGCCATCAGAAGCTAAGATTTGCTTGCTTTTGGCCTTGTACCTCCAATAGCCAAAACCAGCTGCCACTCTTGTGCACTCATGGCCATTGGAACTCCTGTTTCTTCTGCTGAAGAAGAACCTCCTCTCCCTCAAATTCCCTAAACGCGATCAAATACACGCAAATTTGCTCAACACGATAAACCATAGACCAACAGAATCACAAGTTCCAACATTTTCATTTTGACCATTCAAAATCTCAACCAATTTTCCCCGCCTTTAGCAGATGCTTGAGCTCCTGGCCATGTCGAACTGACATTATTCTATGAATTCAGACACAAAGAAGTGACAAGACGCTACAAAACATAAATTGCACCGGCAATCGCAAATTGCACAGCCCAAAGCATTGAAACAGTTGCTCACACCCTCCAAAAGCTAAGACGGTAACGACAACTTCTCACCAAAATCGATATATTTTTCAGAAAAAAGCAGACAACTTTAACAGCCGAGACAGACAGGAGACCAACGGGGCAATGATGCGGAGAAACAGGGTCAAAGGCCCGAGTTTGGGTCTCACGCGAGATTACCTGGCAAGCCCCAAGGATCGTTCCCGAACACATCGAGCTCAGGAATCACGGAAGCGGGCAATGGAACGGCCAGAACTTTTCTCTTCAGGTAATGAACCACCAGCTCTTGGTCCGTAGGTCGGAACCTGAACCCGATCGGTAGCTTAATCCCTCCGCTCACGAAGAACCTCGGCACCTCCATTTTTTCCCCAGAAAAGCAAAGAACGAGAAACTCGCGACCACCCTCTTGACTCAGCGAGCTAGAGCCCAAGAATACATGACAAGAAAGCTTCAGGGCGAGAGAGAGAGAGAAAGAGACCCTGAGGCAAGAAACGGCAGAAAAACACTAGAGAGGCATTTGGGCGGTGGTGGTGGTGGGTTAAGAAGAGGGTGAAAAGAGGGTCTATTTATTTATCTGCAGAGAGAGAGAGAGAGAGAGAGAGAGAGAGTGGAGGAAGCTCCTCCTGTCTCTGATTCGTGAACTCCTTCTTTGACAAGGAGTGTGGTGTTTGGTTTTTAAGTTTTGGGGTTGTCTTTCGGATTTCGATTTCAATTTTGACGGTCCGAAGCAAACGTGTGAGAAGGTGTGTCGGGGATGGCCAATGAAAAACTTGCGAAGGTGGTCAACGCTGGAAGGGGCAAGCATCGGACCGTGTCGTTTTGCTGATTGTCAGACCCATGTGTCACACGTTGGTCTGCTTGTGATTTTAATTAGTTTAGCCCACTAAGCACCATTTGGTGGGGCCCACGTCTCTTTTATATATATATATCAAATTTATGAAAGTTTTTCGCTTTTTGTGGTCAATGAGTTTATGACAGTGAGTTAACCGAAAATTTTTCGGGACAGGACACTGTCAGATGGCACCGGGTGTAATTGAACCGGGCTTTTTACGAATTAAGGTTAAAAAAATTGCAATTTACGAATTTAGACCTAATTTTTTAAATTTTACCATTTACGAATTTAGATCTAATTTAGCTCAGATTGTCTCCAATGACAAGGCCTTCCTCCTCGGCCTCACCTGCGCGGAGATGGTCAAGAGCCTCCGGCATTCAACGAGAGCCGTTCGCGTCCTTAGCAAGCGTTTTGAAGATTTGAACCTCTAAAACTTTGAATGGTTTCTTGGTGAGTTCGCGAACACCGGACGAGATTCAAACCATTGGAGCCTGAGCTACAAGGATATGGAGAACTTGATGAATAAGATGGATCGGTACGTCACTGTCACCACAACGTTGCACCGAGAGATGGAGGAGCTCTCAGTACTTGAGAGCAGCTTGCGAAAATCTCTCCAGCTTCACGAACAGCAACACGACTCGTCTTTGTTGCCGCTATCAGCAAAAGAACAGAACATCATGGAACTGCAATAGAAGATAAGCCGTTCCGCACCCAGAGTGTCGAACGACTGCCGAATTGGGGTCCATCCAGCAATAAAACTGCTGGACAAACCTCTAAATCGTAAATTAATCACCACGAAACCCAAATTAGTAAAATGCGATTTTTCAAACCCCTATTTCGTAAAAAAAAAAACCCTATTTGAACCTGTTATGTTTGATGGACGCAGGTGAATATAAATATTAAGGGCTTATTTGATAACGTTTCTGTCCTTTAAAGTGATTTTGATTAAAATCATATTTTCTTATTCTGTTCCCTAGATAATTTTTAGAGAATCAGAACGCATTTTATGACGACACAAAATTTCTGTTTATGAACAGAAATGCATTTGATAACTGTACAAAATTTTTATTCCTGAAAATAATTAAGTGGCAAGGATTTTTTTAAAATATTTCATCTTTTTAAAATATTTTTTTAAAATTTTTAAAATTTTAAAAAAATTACATGTTTTTAATTTTCCCCATTTTTATTTTTTAAAAAATTTCATTTTTGAATTTTTATATTTTTAAAGTCCCCTTTTAATTTTTTTTCACTTTTTTAGTTTAATTTTAAAGCTTATTTTAAATTTAATTTTAAAAAAATGTGTTTAAAAAATTTGCAGTTACTAAATTCAAATCTAATTTTTTTTTAATTTCAGAAATTCAAATGGACTTAATCTTTTTAAAAGAATTGAAACTTTATTTTTTTTTTTGTGATTCTCAAAAGTGTTCTTTTTTTGGAGAAATGATTTTTTTTTATCCAAAATTATTCCTGGTAGCAGAATAAAAAATATTTGTGTTATCAAACGTACTTCTGATCCCTTTTTTGTTATGGGAATAAAAACAGAGGAACAGAAACGTTATCAAACATGCTATAAGCTTTCTTTATCCGGTGTTTAGCGTCATCCTCTAATTTTGGGTTTTGCCGTCTATTTTAACGAGGATTGAATGGATCATAGCATTGTCGGATTACCCCCGACTAGGAGGACTAACGCTCGGTAACAGCGAGGTGAGTCGAAGAGAGAGAGAGAGAAGCCTAATGATTTATCTTTGCTCTCTCCCTCTCCTTCGGGCTCCATGCTTGAAGCGTTTTAGTTCACAGGATGGACCATTTCAAGCAATCTTCCTCTCACTTCCATCGCTTAAGGTGTGAATAGTCGTCCTACGCACTATCAGACGTGCATGAGAAAGAGACCGTCGCCATGGCTTCGTTGGTCGAACAATCGGGAGTTGGCAACTGCCCTCCTCTTACAATTCTAGAGTCACACATTATTGCGGGATGTCGCGTTATTTGTGCGCCTAAGAGACTCTTCTCTAGCCTTTGATGACATTATTGGTTAGGCCTCAATAGGAAAATAGTATGAAGCACCTAATGATGTATTTTCACACATCAAAAAAATACTATATTGTCCCTTTCATTTGGGGGGTTGATGGAGGGATTGTACCATTCTAGCGTTCTTTTTTTTTGTACTTTTCCCGACAGTCTTAAGAAAATTACAATAAATATGATTTTTGTGACCCTCCCTTCCGGAAAAGGAAGAATATGTAATTCTCTTTTCTTTATGCGAGGACCAAGATATTGAATCTAGCTGTAAAAATAATGCTTGGATGATAAATAATACGTTTCTTGGTTTTCAACCCCTCAATCACTACCGATAATCTTGAATAGTACAATGAGATGTGTCTATTTATCTATCTCTTGACTCCAAATGGGAGCAAAGAATCTTTAGTGTCTAAAATTGAGCCAGGAAGGCCCATTTAAGGTAAGGCATCACTTTGGCCAAGAAAGAAAATAAATCAAAGATAAAATAGGCTTTTTTCTCCATACCAATAGACACCGGCCATTTATGCTTATAAGCAAAATTATGTTTCTCTCCACTCATAAACCGATGAATGGAGAAAATTGTCCAAAACATCCTAAGCTGAATGCATTTTTTTCCAATTCAGTCCTAAAATTTTTAACTTTGCCAATTGAATCTTAGAATTTTTCGCGTTTTTTCCAATTGAGTCCATTCGATCAATTTTACCCTAAAATCATTGATGTAGCTAATGGCCATCCCTACGTGGCGAGATGGGTGCAATAATTAAAAAACAGAATATATAAATACGAAAAATATACAAATATACTGTTAAAATTTATCTACGTCAATGCAGGTCATCCCACGTAGAACGGTCGATATCCACATCGGCAATTTCTGACCAAAATTGACTGTACGGACTCAATAGAAAAAACGTGAAAATGTTTAGACTCAATTGACAAAGTTAAAAAATTTAAGACCTAATTGACAAAGGTGCTCTATGGATAAGTTTTCCGCATTGAATTGTACCGAGAACCCATGGATCATATTCCACGAGTTAAAAGCTTAAGGACCCCATTGAATAAATTAAAAGCTTAGGAACCATATTACACACTGGCCAAAGTTCGGAGACCATTTATGTTATTATCTCATAAAAGAATACTTATTTTTGCACTGTGCCCCCTCAGTGTCGACGAATACAATTCGCGCCATAAGCTCGTGCAAATACAAATCGCAATGACGCGGTCAGATCTAAAAGTTTGGTTCCAGTTTAAAAGAGGGAAAAGAAAAAACTACTAGTAAGTTAATATCTCATGCATTTGGCGCAAAATTCGTGTAGACACCAAAGGCGTGCAACGTGAAAATCCGAAATAAATATTCCGACCCGTATAATAAAATAAAACAAAGGAATCGAATAATGAAGGGGACCGAATGCTCGGCATCTAATCCCAAAAGTCGAAGAATTTGAGGTAGCTTATGAATGATAATGGGCTCATGATCATGCAAAGCTAATCCCCTTCTGCTTTATTCTCTACGAAGTGTGATGGCTTCTGAATTTTGACTTCGTGTCCCACGATTCTCACAAGCTCGTGTGAACCGAACTAGCCGTTCAAAATGAAACCGGACATTAGGGAGGATCTTGATCCTGTCGTGAGATTAGGGGTGAAGAGAGAGCTCGTGGCATTGATGGTGAGTGGGGTCAAATCTTCAGCCTCGGGAGTCGGTAAAAGAATCGTCTATAAATTCATTATATTTTGGCTAATTCGGTCGTAGACCTTTTAATTTTATCAATCGAGTTTTAAAACTTTTGGTATTTTGTCGGTTGGCCACTATTGACGAATTCAGTCATAAGCCGAAAATTGCTGTCGTGGACGCCAGACATCTTATGTGACATGGCCGTTACTAACGTGAATAATTTATATATTGATATTAAATTAAATCTAAGATATTTTTGACCAATTCGGTCATAAGCTGGAAATTGCTTGGACGCCAGATGTCTTATGTGGCATTTATATATCTTCTTTTATTATATATATATATATATATAATAAAAAGAAGAAGAATAAATGCCACATAAGACATCTGGCGTCCAAGACAGCAATTTCCAGCTTATGACCGAATTGGTCAAAAATATCTTAGAAATTTAATATCAATATATATAAATTATTCACGTTAGTAACGGCCATGTCACATAAGATGTCTGGCGTCCACGACAGCAATTTTCGGCTTATGACTGAATTCGTCAATAGTGGCCAACCGACAAAATACCAAAAGTTTTAAAACTCGATTGATAAAATTAAAAGGTCTACGACCGAATTAGCCAAAATATAATGAATTTATAGACGATTCTTTTACCGACTCCCGAGGCTGAAGATTTGACCCCACTCACCATCAATGCCACGAGCTCTCTCTTCACCCCTAATCTCACGACAGGATCAAGATCCTCCCTAATGTCCGGTTTCATTTTGAACGGCTAGTTCGGTTCACACGAGCTTGTGAGAATCGTGGGACACGAAGTCAAAATTCAGAAGCCATCACACTTCGTAGAGAATAAAGCAGAAGGGGATTAGCTTTGCATGATCATGAGCCCATTATCATTCATAAGCTACCTCAAATTCTTCGACTTTTGGGATTAGATGCCGAGCATTCGGTCCCCTTCATTATTCGATTCCTTTGTTTTATTTTATTATACGGGTCGGAATATTTATTTCGGATTTTCACGTTGCACGCCTTTGGTGTCTACACGAATTTTGCGCCAAATGCATGAGATATTAACTTACTAGTAGTTTTTTCTTTTCCCTCTTTTAAACTGGAACCAAACTTTTAGATCTGACCGCGTCATTGCGATTTGTATTTGCACGAGCTTATGGCGCGAATTGTATTCGTCGACACTGAGGGGGCACAGTGCAAAAATAAGTATTCTTTTATGAGATAATAACATAAATGGTCTCCGAACTTTGGCCAGTGTGTAATATGGTTCCTAAGCTTTTAATTTATTCAATGGGGTCCTTAAGCTTTTAACTCGTGGAATATGATCCATGGGTTCTCGGTACAATTCAATGCGGAAAACTTATCCATAGAGCACCTTTGTCAATTAGGTCTTAAATTTTTTAACTTTGTCAATTGAGTCTAAACATTTTCACGTTTTTTCTATTGAGTCCGTACAGTCAATTTTGGTCAGAAATTGCCGATGTGGATATCGACCGTTCTACGTGGGATGACCTGCATTGACGTAGATAAATTTTAACAGTATATTTGTATATTTTTCGTATTTATATATTCTGTTTTTTAATTATTGCACCATCTCGCCACGTAGGGATGGCCATTAGCTACATCAATGATTTTAGGGTAAAATTGATCGAATGGACTCAATTGGAAAAAACGCGAAAAATTCTAAGATTCAATTGGCAAAGTTAAAAATTTTAGGACTGAATTGGAAAAAAATGCATTCAGCTTAGGATGTTTTGGACAATTTTCTCCATTCATCGGTTTATGAGTGGAGAGAAACATAATTTTGCTTATAAGCATAAATGGCCGGTGTCTATTGGTATGGAGAAAAAAGCCTATTTTATCTTTGATTTATTTTCTTTCTTGGCCAAAGTGATGCCTTACCTTAAATGGGCCTTCCTGGCTCAATTTTAGACACTAAAGATTCTTTGCTCCCATTTGGAGTCAAGAGATAGATAAATAGACACATCTCATTGTACTATTCAAGATTATCGGTAGTGATTAAGGGGTTGAAAACCAAGAAACGTATTATTTATCATCCAAGCATTATTTTTACAGCTAGATTCAATATCTTGGTCCTCGCATAAAGAAAAGAGAATTACATATTCTTCCTTTTCCGGAAGGGAGGGTCACAAAAATCATATTTATTGTAATTTTCTTAAGACTGTCGGGAAAAGTAAAAAAAAAAAAAACGCTAGAATGGTACAATCCCTCCATCAACCCCCCAAATGAAAGGGACAATATAGTATTTTTTTGATGTGTGAAAATACATCATTAGGTGCTTCATACTATTTTCCTATTGAGGCCTAACCAATAATGTCATCAAAGGCTAGAGAAGAGTCTCTTAGGCGCACAAATAACGCGACATCCCGCAATAATGTGTGACTCTAGAATTGTAAGAGGAGGGCAGTTGCCAACTCCCGATTGTTCGACCAACGAAGCCATGGCGACGGTCTCTTTCTCATGCACGTCTGATAGTGCGTAGGACGACTATTCACACCTTAAGCGATGGAAGTGAGAGGAAGATTGCTTGAAATGGTCCATCCTGTGAACTAAAACGCTTCAAGCATGGAGCCCGAAGGAGAGGGAGAGAGCAAAGATAAATCATTAGGCTTCTCTCTCTCTCTCTTCGACTCACCTCGCTGTTACCGAGCGTTAGTCCTCCTAGTCGGGGGTAATCCGACAATGCTATGATCCATTCAATCCTCGTTAAAATAGACGGCAAAACCCAAAATTAGAGGATGACGCTAAACACCGGATAAAGAAAGCTTATAGCATGTTTGATAACGTTTCTGTTCCTCTGTTTTTATTCCCCATAACAAAAAAGGGATCAGAAGTACGTTTGATAACACAAATATTTTTTATTCTGCTACCAGGAATAATTTTGGATAAAAAAAAAATCATTTCTCCAAAAAAAGAACACTTTTGAGAATCACAAAAAAAAAAATAAAGTTTCAATTCTTTAAAAAGATTAAGTCCATTTGAATTTCTGAAATTAAAAAAAAATTAGATTTGAATTTAGTAACTGCAAATTTTTTAAACACATTTTTTTAAAATTAAATTTAAAATAAGCTTTAAAATTAAACTAAAAAAGTGAAAAAAAAAATTAAAGGGGACTTTAAAAATATAAAAATTCAAAAATGAAATTTTTTAAAAAAATAAAAATGGGGAAAATTAAAAACATGTAATTTTTTTAAAATTTTAAAAATTTTAAAAAAATATTTTAAAAAGATGAAATATTTTTAAAAAAATCCTTGCCACTTAATTATTTTCAGGAATAAAAATTTTGTACAGTTATCAAATGCATTTCTGTTCATAAACAGAAATTTTGTGTCGTCATAAAATGCGTTCTGATTCTCTAAAAATTATCTAGGGAACAGAATAAGAAAATATGATTTTAATCAAAATCACTTTAAAGGACAGAAACGTTATCAAATAAGCCCTTAATATTTATATTCACCTGCGTCCATCAAACATAACAGGTTCAAATAGGGTTTTTTTTTTTACGAAATAGGGGTTTGAAAAATCGCATTTTACTAATTTGGGTTTCGTGGTGATTAATTTACGATTTAGAGGTTTGTCCAGCAGTTTTATTGCTGGATGGACCCCAATTCGGCAGTCGTTCGACACTCTGGGTGCGGAACGGCTTATCTTCTATTGCAGTTCCATGATGTTCTGTTCTTTTGCTGATAGCGGCAACAAAGACGAGTCGTGTTGCTGTTCGTGAAGCTGGAGAGATTTTCGCAAGCTGCTCTCAAGTACTGAGAGCTCCTCCATCTCTCGGTGCAACGTTGTGGTGACAGTGACGTACCGATCCATCTTATTCATCAAGTTCTCCATATCCTTGTAGCTCAGGCTCCAATGGTTTGAATCTCGTCCGGTGTTCGCGAACTCACCAAGAAACCATTCAAAGTTTTAGAGGTTCAAATCTTCAAAACGCTTGCTAAGGACGCGAACGGCTCTCGTTGAATGCCGGAGGCTCTGACCATCTCCGCGCAGGTGAGGCCGAGGAGGAAGGCCTTGTCATTGGAGACAATCTGAGCTAAATTAGATCTAAATTCGTAAATGGTAAAATTTAAAAAATTAGGTCTAAATTCGTAAATTGCAATTTTTTTAACCTTAATTCGTAAAAAGCCCGGTTCAATTACACCCGGTGCCATCTGACAGTGTCCTGTCCCGAAAAATTTTCGGTTAACTCACTGTCATAAACTCATTGACCACAAAAAGCGAAAAACTTTCATAAATTTGATATATATATATAAAAGAGACGTGGGCCCCACCAAATGGTGCTTAGTGGGCTAAACTAATTAAAATCACAAGCAGACCAACGTGTGACACATGGGTCTGACAATCAGCAAAACGACACGGTCCGATGCTTGCCCCTTCCAGCGTTGACCACCTTCGCAAGTTTTTCATTGGCCATCCCCGACACACCTTCTCACACGTTTGCTTCGGACCGTCAAAATTGAAATCGAAATCCGAAAGACAACCCCCAAAACTTAAAAACCAAACACCACACTCCTTGTCAAAGAAGGAGTTCACGAATCAGAGACAGGAGGAGCTTCCTCCACTCTCTCTCTCTCTCTCTCTCTCTCTCTCTGCAGATAAATAAATAGACCCTCTTTTCACCCTCTTCTTAACCCACCACCACCACCGCCCAAATGCCTCTCTAGTGTTTTTCTGCCGTTTCTTGCCTCAGGGTCTCTTCTCTCTCTCTCTCTCGCCCTGAAGCTTTCTTGTCATGTATTCTTGGGCTCTAGCTCGCTGAGTCAAGAGGGTGGTCGCGAGTTTCTCGTTCTTTGCTTTTCTGGGGAAAAAATGGAGGTGCCGAGGTTCTTCGTGAGCGGAGGGATTAAGCTACCGATCGGGTTCAGGTTCCGACCTACGGACCAAGAGCTGGTGGTTCATTACCTGAAGAGAAAAGTTCTGGCCGTTCCATTGCCCGCTTCCGTGATTCCTGAGCTCGATGTGTTCGGGAACGATCCTTGGGGCTTGCCAGGTAATCTCGCGTGAGACCCAAACTCGGGCCTTTGACCCTGTTTCTCCGCATCATTGCCCCGTTGGTCTCCTGTCTGTCTCGGCTGTTAAAGTTGTCTGCTTTTTTCTGAAAAATATATCGATTTTGGTGAGAAGTTGTCGTTACCGTCTTAGCTTTTGGAGGGTGTGAGCAACTGTTTCAATGCTTTGGGCTGTGCAATTTGCGATTGCCGGTGCAATTTATGTTTTGTAGCGTCTTGTCACTTCTTTGTGTCTGAATTCATAGAATAATGTCAGTTCGACATGGCCAGGAGCTCAAGCATCTGCTAAAGGCGGGGAAAATTGGTTGAGATTTTGAATGGTCAAAATGAAAATGTTGGAACTTGTGATTCTGTTGGTCTATGGTTTATCGTGTTGAGCAAATTTGCGTGTATTTGATCGCATTTAGGGAATTTGAGGGAGAGGAGGTTCTTCTTCAGCAGAAGAAACAGGAGTTCCAATGGCCATGAGTGCACAAGAGTGGCAGCTGGTTTTGGCTATTGGAGGTACAAGGCCAAAAGCAAGCAAATCTTAGCTTCTGATGGCACTGGAAACCAAGTCACTGGGGTGAGGAAGACTCTGGTTTTCCGTGAAGGGAAGCATTCCATTGGCAGTGTTACTGGCACTCGATGGATCTTGCACGAATTCAGCCTCGCAGGAACTCAGGAAAACTCGAAACCGACCACGGTAAAAAAAAAAAAGGAGGGGAAAAGAAAATTTTGAGCCAATATAGCCCAATTTTCTTGGATCTTGCAGCAATTGAATTAAGCTAGCTGTACATGCTGTCTGGTCTGATCCTTATGAGTTATTTTGGATTGATCCAAATTTTGCAGATGGCTCATGCGGGAGATGCGAATTGGGCTGTCTATCGGCTGTTTCAGAAGAAGACGAGGCCTAAGAGACATGGCAATGGCAATCTTTCTCACCCCAAGAGGAGGAAGAGAAGCTCAGTGACTGATCTTAGGAGTGAATGCGTCGTTGGTGATTCACCAGGGACTCCTCCACCATCTCCATGTTCAAGCTCCATCACTGACATTTCCTCTTCTGGTAATATGTTGGATCAGGAGGATATCAGCAGCTCTTTTCGCTAGTCTTTCATCTTGATTACGATTTAGATGCGGCAAAATCGACCTCTCCTTTTTGCCGAATCATTAGACCTTTCTCGCGCAGCAAAATCACAAATTGGCCAGCCCAAAAGCCGGGAGGGAAACAAAGTGCATTTTCACATTTCAATTGGAGAATTTTCTTGCTTTTGCTTTTGCAAGCGCGCTCCACATCTTCTTTACATTGGTTCTTGCCTCGCCGCATCGTTTCTACACGAAACTAACATGACCTTCAGGCACAATCGTGGAAATGTGCAGCATGAATCTTACGCGATCTAAGTCTGATTTTGCGCATAATTTGCAACCGTGACTTTGTGCCATTCCCCCACTAAATCTGGCCTTGTTATCCAAAAAGGGCAACAGAAAGATGGTCAGTGAAGAAAGGATATGTTACATGGAAAAAACCACAAAAAGAAAGCATCAGTACAAAGAGAGGGATCCGAGGAAAGAATGGGGGAGGTTGCGTGCTGCTTAATCATGACTTCACTGGACAATAAAAGATGGAACCAAAAACCAGAAGAAACTTATGGAAGAAGGGCATCTTCACATGGGGTCTAACTTCTCCCCCACCCATAATTTTTTGCTGTCCCTGCAAATTAATGGTCCACTTATAAATGCTGCTCGAATGGAATCTTTCAGTGCATCATGCATGGACACACACCAGATCACTGTTCGATACTGTTCCTTATTCAAATCATAGGGATTGCTCCTTCTTTGTTCATGAGAGAGAGAGAGAGAGAGAGAGAGAGAGAGAGAGAGAGAGAGAGAGAGAGAGAGAGAGAGAGATTGCATTAAAGAAAGAATTCCACAGCACCAGACCAGTGAAGGTGGAGTCTGCAAGAGCATAAGATGGGAAAAAATGCTTGTGGCTACCAGGATTCTTCCCATGATTCCGTGATTTTAGTTTGCTTTGAGTCGATAAATAAAAAAAATTATCTTTACTTAAAATTATCTTG
>JAGVVM010007180.1:0-23304 GCA_019149425.1 Psidium friedrichsthalianum
TATGGAGATGCATTATTGAATGGCGGTGGCCGTTTTACTTAACCATTGCCCTTCATGTCAATCACTTTCACTCCTTATGAAATATGGATGGGTGGAATCAAATTTAAGTAATATGTGACCTTAGGGGTGGATAGATATATGTTCACGATTCTTTCCATAAATATGAAAAATTAGGTGTTAGAGAGAAGAAATTTATATTCATTAAATTTCTAACCTCTCCAAAGGTATGTGTTTCTAGATATCACCAAGCTAATGGAAATGTAACTAAATGGAGTCACAAGATATCACATTCTTGGAGACTGATTTTTTCTAGTAGAGGTGAGATTAATAGGGATTTTAAATTATATGAGAAAGAAGATCCTAATAGCACACCCACTAATGTTGTTAAGGAAATAATGATTTACCTTAACATACTGGACCTAGTGAGAATATAGCATCATCTAGTGAACTGAATCAATAAGGATTTCAGATTGAAAAGAGTAATCATTCAAGCATTTCTAGTCGTCATTTTGAGATTGAAGGGAAACATTTATGATTGCTACACAAGATGATGCAAAATCTTCGACAGTTCAAGAGCTCTCTCATCTCTTAATAATGAAGAATGGAGAAATGCTTTGGAAGTTGAGATGGAATCTATGAGAGCAACCATATCTGGGACTTGATTGATTTACCACTGAATGCAAGACTATTAAAAGCAAATAGATTTTTAAGATCAAGCATTGGGTAGATGGATCTATTGAAAGTATAAGGTTCGCCTTATGGCAAAAGCTGTACTCAACAGAAAGGTATAGACCATGAGAAAATCTTTTGACTAGTTGTAAGGTTTACCTCTATATGGCTCATCCGAGTTACAATCGCAAATTTGGACCTAGAATTACACCAAATGGATGTGAAAGATGGCATTTATCATGGAGGGCTAGATCTAGAAAATCTATTTGAAACAATCGTAGTTACAATCGATAGGCTGTACTCATCGTTCGATGCATGGCCTTAACCAGTCATCTAGACAATGGTACCTTCGCTTTCATCAAGCCATAATCTTTTTTTTTTATGATGATCAAAGAAGATCGTTGTTCGTATGTCAATGGTCTGACAATAAATTTGTGATTTCATCATTTTATGTGAATAATATTCTATTAGCCGGGAATGATAAGGGTTTGGTTATCACCATAAAAGAATGGTTATCTTTTATTTTGGGATGAAGGACATGGGAAAGAGGTTGTTCGTGGAACTTTCTTGCACTATCTCAAGAGTCTAATATTAAAAGGACTCTTGAGTGTTTCAATATGCAGCATTGTAAACCTATTCATATAAGGTGAATGTCTGAGCTCTAAAATTTTTCAATAATACTCAAAAGAAAAAAAAGAAATGAAAAATATTTCTTACTGTGGTGCAGTTGAGAGTTTGATGTATATGATAATGTACTCGACTCGACATTTGTGATGTCCTTGGGTTAATGATTCGCCACTAGTCAAATCCTGATCAAGCACACTAGAAAGTAATGTAGAGGATTTTGAGATATTTTGAAAGGCAAATATGGACTATCGACTCCATTATGAGGGGACACATCGGGAAGGAGACCTAGCTAAGTGTATATTGATATTTGAAAATGCATTATTGCTTAATGAATGTGCAATTTCTTGGAGAAGCAAGAAATTGGCATGCACAACTCTTTGTACAATGAAGGCTAAATTTATTGCATGCTTGACTGCAGTGCAAGAGGCAATGTAGCTAAAATGCTCTTTAAAAAATTTAGCCATTGTCACTGATGTTCCAAGACCAATGACAATTAATTGCGATAGTCAAGCAGATATTGCTTATGTGAAAGATTCTAAGTATTATGATACAATGAAGTGCATTGAAATAAAGGATAACTTCATTAAAGATATAATGAAACTAGTACACACCACACACATATTGTTGAAAGGTATGTCATCATGCAATTATTGGCTCACTTACATGAGCAATCACCTCAAGCACTTTAGTAAGCGAGTTGAGATGAGACAGTATGTAGGAGGATTCTAAAAAGCAAATTCGGTGCATATTATATTTGTCACCTTGACTGAAATCAAGATGAGGTCTATGATTAATATGTGACAGGACCGAACATGATAGTCTCACAATCATGTGTACCTGAAGGAAGCCGGATGCGAGTGCTTAATTGGGCATTATTGAGAGCAAGCCGATATAGCACTCGAGTTAAACACATGTATGTGAGAAGTATGTAACTATATTTAGGCTAAGATCCGTATATTGAATATTTTTTATAAATGACATACGCTCTTATGAAAAGAGAAATCCACTATAGCATGTAATTCATACTACATGTACTATATTCAATCGAAAATGAGATGAGTATGATTATCCTATTTACTTGTGACATCCTGAAATTTCGAGGACCATAAGATAAATGAATTCACAATTTTTGATCATGAGTTTCAGTCTAAGAAATAATATTGGATTTTTTAAGTTTAAGAGATAATTATTGGACATGATTTTATTTGATCTGGAAAGAATTAGGAAAATCCTAAAGCGTCGGTCAGAGGAATTAATCAGTTTAGTCGAGCCATAGAGCCTAATGTCGAGACCTTTCATGCCCGAACCTAGCTCTGACCGAACCCTCACTGTGAAATTACCAGAATGACCCTAGTTGTCAGTGCTAAATGACCAACATGTCCCATATTAGCCAATTACCAAATTTCCCCTAGATATATTCACAAAAGATGAATTTATTAATGGGGATTTGACCTTGTGGACTCAACCCATATTATTTGCCCATCACATCTCTTCTCTCTCTCTCTCTCTCTCTCTCTCTCTCTCTCTCTCTCAACTTCTCTCTCTCTCTCTCTCTCTCCTCCCTTTCTTTTTCTTTTTTTTTCTCTTTCGGCAAAACCCCCATCGAGCACCACCATCCACCATCACCATGCTCCTTTGTCGCCACCCATCATCCATCGTAGCTCACCGTCCATGTTACTACTGCCCTTATGCCATGCTGGCTATCCCACCGTGGCCCGAGTTGCCACCCGCAACCCCCAAGACCCATGAACCTTACCAATCTGCTACCCTCTCCTTCATTTCGCCTTAGTCTCGTCCGCCGTGTCGTCCCTTCATCACCCCATCGCCCAAGACCGCCGCACCTAATCACTCTCAATCGTGCTACCCTTACCACACAGCCACCCAAGCTTGACCCTCTTCCTCTTGAGCCTCATCCAGCCATCGTGAGCTATATCGCTATTTGCCCAAGCCAAATCACAGATTGCTATCACTGCTCGCTCATTGTTGTGTCAGTCGCCGCTACCATCGTTGTGCTGCCGAACCGTTGTTTGTGAGTTAACCTCTAATCTCTTATTAGGTAATTAATTACACTTAGGACTAGATTAGTTACGTTAATTATGGGTTAGTTTAGTTTAATTGTGGTTAAGTTTAGCTTATTGGTGGTTAGATTAATTACTTCACTATAGTTAGGTCAATTAACTTTAGTTGAGTAAGAGTAACCATAGTTACTTTAGCTTAATCATGGTTACATTAATTAATCTAACTCTAGTTACTTTAGTTAATTGTGGTTGCTCTAGTTAATCGAGATCGGATTAATTAATTGAGGTTGACTTAATTATTTATTGTGGGATTAATTAACTGATGCAGGGTTAGTTAATTATGATCCGGTTAATTAATTAAGATGGACTTAATTAATTATAATTTTTTTAATTAATTACATTTAGTTAATTAATCATTGCTGGAATAGCTAAATTCTTTTAATTAATTAATATTATTATTATTATTTTGAGTGATTATTGCGTACTTATTTTTGATTACTGATTGCCATTGATTATTTTTATATGGATACAATAAGTAATCACCCATATTGGAGTATCATGTTTAATGGAAACGAATGTTCGTATGATCGTATGTATTTTTTGACTACGTCTTTGAGCATGAAAAATTTTTACGCTAAGTTTTGAACACAACCATGATTGCATTGAACTAAATGTGAAGATATGAAATGGCTGAGTTGTCTGGTATGCTTGTGTGGTCACATGATAGCAAAACATCCCCCTAAAGTACTTAGGACGTTGTCGATACCCTTGAAGGCTTGGGTTCGTCTCTTGATATGTCCGTGCGGGGGAATTTCGGAATCACACGGCATATTGGTTGCATGATAGTCTGTGTCAGCGGGAGTTCAAAATCCATGACTGATCATATGCTCGTCGCAGCTTGTAACAGACCGAAGCTCCTTACCGAAAAAGCCTAGTATGTCCATCTTGGGGAGTCTTGGGAGGCTTCAGTTGCCGTCAAAGATAGAGTGAGACAACACCCGATCATGTCGGAAGAGCACCAACTGCCTAGTGTGCTGTGGTTGAGAGTGGAGTGTCTCTCACTAGTACCAAATCACATGTGTTGTATTATGCATGAGAGATTGTGATGAGTATTCTGATTGTGTGCTTTAATCTGTGTATGATTTAATGCCATGTTGATTACTATACACTGTGGCTCAAGACGAGGTAAGCTTGCATGAGAATGATGGTTAACTTTGAGGTATGTGCCTAATCATATGATAGTTAGAACGTCGCGAGAATCGCATGCTTTTGACCCATTATCACTATATCCTGCACGTTTAGGCATCCTAAATGAATCCATGCCCTGCTCGGACTTAGATGTTGACTCATGGAGATTTTTATATTAACCATTTTTAGGACTTCACGATGGAGGTTCACCTAGTACGGTTTGGGATACCACTTGACCAATGCTTTGATGTCACGTACCATTCGTTTCAGTTTCGAACCACATCTGGGAACATCATGTGATGACACTCTGGGTAGAAGAGAGGATGGGATACCTAATGTCTCATCGCTTCAAAGCCTGGTTTGTTTTGCCATGGCAATGTCCTCTTTGGGCTTCTTTGTGGGTCTGAAGGACCACCAATCGCAACCCCAACCCATGGACATCAACCACATTGGACAAATAAGTAGAGAACTCAGAGCTTGAACCAGTGGAAGACCTTGAGACCCTGGCCAGCTAATACCTCTAAGTGGGCATAGAGGTGGGACCCCCTTTTTGTGGAGCCTTTGGATGTAGTGTTGACCCTACTCTGACTCGGTATCTTTTTGGTGGTCATGGGAAGCAGCCTCGAGTTAGGCTTATAGATATTTTGATTTCTAGAGTTAACGATATATATAAATAAAATGATCTTTTGCTGATGTTGGTTGTTACTTGCGTACTGCCTATCCCTATCGTTATATATTATCTAGGGAGGTAGAACGTTTTATGTGCGCTTAGTTGTATGATAAAATGAATGTGTCGATGAGGTGTTTGAGATGTCATCCTTACATGACTTGAGACGTTTGGTAGGGTTGTTGCGGACTCGAGCATCGGGGTGTGACACATTACTCATCGTGTGAATCCTTGTGATAATTTATGAACTAATTACCTCATTTTATACCCTATGTTACTTTTGACTATATTCTCAGAGCAACAAATCAAAGTGGTAATTTAGCATGTACTAAAGGTCATGAAATTAATATGGTTCATGGGACCTTGTCTAGGAATGTAGTTGTTCTGAATGGAGAGAGACATGAGTGCGAAGAAATACTATTGTTTATTTTTACATCTACCACATGTATTTACCAATCGACCAATCATATCGCCTATTGTGATTGTGGATATAATTGTTAATATATGATGGATAAAGAATAGTCAAGTATAGCCTTTAAGTAATGGGTATACTTGGACTGATGTAACAAAATGTATCTAAGGTACTGTGAGTAGTCATCATCATCATCATCATTATTATTATTATTATATAGCTTTTATATATTCCTAATAAATGCATAACTGAGCTCCCAAGTGCAAGTATATTCATTGGTCGCATGACGTATTTGCTAGTATGAATTGATTCTAAAATAGACAATGTCAATTGTCTTATATTCTTGATAGAGGATTATCAAGTACATCATTTCCAAGTGGGAAATGTAAGTTAACATCTATGATAGGGTGCGACTTAGAGAGAGCCTTGTGAAAAGGTGCCTTTCAAATGGTAGCCTTCTTATCTATAATAATATGGATAACTTCTAAGGGCCAACTGATGTTAGAATAGAAAATGACATAAACATGCATTCATTCACTCTTTCCTCTCACTCACAAAAACAAAGAAGGGCATTACTTCATTACTTTGACAATTGATCAGCATTTATGTTGTGAAATGTGAATATCTTCCTACGTGATAATATTGGAACCATCATGGATTAAATATTCGATCGATCGAGCACGTTGGTTATGCAACGACATTTCCAGGCAATTCCACAGTCAACGTCGATAGAGGTTAGTTTGAATTTTTTGATCTTAAATTCCAACATTAATCTTCAAGCCAAATAGCCTCAATGTGAACTCCTTGCTGCGTGTTTCGAGTTTCAGCCGAAATGATAACAAAGTTAGGCTATGATATGGGCTAACAGTGAGTAAGCATATGCTTCTATATTTGGGAACAGAACTCTCCGTTAACATTGCTTAATACATGATTTAATTTTTTTCTTTGCCAATGCATCCCCGCCATCAGTTTTTTGTCCATTTAGGTGCACGTCCGTTGCATTTTAAGTCCATCAGAGAGAAGTCATTCAGAAAATTCTAGAAGCGATCAATCGATGATGTTGAGCTATTCTCCTCCCCACCTCTCCGCATCAATAGAGTATTCATTAAAGTATCCTAAACAGACCTAGGATAGATGGTTGAGTGAATTATTTGCTTCAAATCTTCCCATAGTTGGAGTCTTTCTTAGAAGGCACTCGATGCATGAACAAAAGTGATTCTCATTGGTCTTTTACTATTATCATACTCACATACTGAGTTAATGAACTCATTGGAGGCAGAATCCATTAGAATGAACAGACATTCATTCCACTAAACAACCAATCCCGCTGCAATTCTTATAGGATTAGCAACAAGCAGTTCTGAAAATTTCACCCGACGTTTCAAGCGATGCACCTTTTATTCTTGATTTTTGTCTCCATAAGGAAAACCACAGTCCTTTCTTAAGCCACTAAGACTCATAATGCCCAAAATGTTAGAGGTATGCCCAACCCTAACGATTCCACACAAAAATTTCATTTGTACCAATATAGATAATTAGGGCTACCCACTAGAAAACCGATTCTTTTGAGTTTTCCGATATCTAAATCGGAAGTATCTGGTAATGGAGATTCATAAGTGTATTGGAATGAACACCTAAAACCATAGGGACCGTGCTTATCCTTTTTTTTAATTGATTGGAGACTTGTTTTGCCATTGTTCAACTTCTTCTGGGTTCCTGATTGAGTAGCAACTGGACCACAGGCGTGAGTACCCTGATTGAAGTTAACCTTGGAGAAGTAGTAAGATATTCATTGTTCAGAAGTCAGTAGTTATTGGAATGTTGCTTCTTTCGTCTATAGCCATCATCATTGATTTCTTTCCCCTGTTCTTCTTCTTGGAGTCGAATGTGGTTAGTTCCTGTTGGTTGAATCAATATTATCTATATTGTATTTGTTGAAAATATATCTAAAATTTGAGCCTGAAAGGAAAGTTTCCTAATTCAAGTAGGTTTCCTGTTTGAATAGCTTTTCTAATTGATGGTTTTAGAGTTGGAGAAAGTTTCCTATTTTGGGTCCAACTCTTGCCTATAATAAGAAGTGATGTTCTTTGTGAAGAGTGTCAATGAGGATGTTCTGCTAGTGATACATTCTTAGTGATTAAGCCAATTAAATCTTGTGGAGCAAGATTTGTTGATTCCTTCTTAAGATTCAGAGATTATTTCATGAAGAATTGCGGAGCTAGGACTTGTGAGTTATTGGGTGTAATTGGAGGCTGGGAAACACTGATAATGCGACTCGATTGTGTTCGTATCTTCACTGTATCGCTTGATCTATAACGAAATTTAGTGTTGCTCTCATCATGGACACAGATCTCTATAACCGAACTACATAAATCTAACTCATCATGGACACAAGTCTCTATAACCGAACTACTAAATCTAATGTCTAATTTATTTTCTTGTTCTTCTATTTTATTGTTCTCGATCATTTGCTTTCTACAACAGTATTGACTAGGGAATGATCAATTTCAAGATGGATAGTTCCCACCCTAGAATCAGGAACCGACCGCTACGGATAAGTTCCGCAAAATGCAAACTGTGAATCAACTTTCATAATCCATGATCTCCTCGAGAATCAAACCACTAATCTAGTCAAATTCCCGATTGGGGGGGGGGGATCCTAGTTACGGTCCTATCGAACACCAACCAATCAATTAAAAAAAATGGAACCACTCCCTAGCGATTGAAGGAGGAGGCACAATTTGGGACTCTAGCATTACATTCTCCTTTGTTTGTATTCATTTTTTTATCACATGAAAAAACTTAATGATAATAATCTTTGCAGAAGATAGTATTATTGCCAACAATAGGAGTAGAAGCATCATAGAAAATGCAATAAGTCAGTTGATCAACTAGTTAACGCGGGTTTCAAATGCATCCATATGTGCAACACAGATATACCACTAAAAATAAGTTTGGTCTAGACTTCTTCTTCTTCTTTGTCATAAAAACGGATAGGTTTGGACTTTGAGCCTTTGAGAGAGATGACTTCAATTACAAGATACACATTTGTATTATATAAAGGGATTGGTACTGTTGGGCCTATTGGTGGATTCCCACCCAAAATAGTGAAACCAAGTAGCTACCACCCCGTCGGCTCCAAAAATTGGAATCGAGAATTGGACAGATACTCATCAGTTCCATCCAAATCAACATTTGAGTACGGTTCGATCTGATTTGGTGAATCATGATTTTTTTTTTTTGCTACACCTTATTATAACAGGAGATTCTGGAATACATATCCTCTGTACAACCCTCGTGCAGTTTTTCAAGAATCTATACTCCAAAACGGATTTTCTCTCGTCATATTCCCAATTTTTTTTTTTTTTGCAAGATTGGTAAAAGTGAGGTAGTCTTGCACATCTTAAATCCGCGATAAAATCACCGAAAATTTTCCCATCACGTTGGTAAAGGTTCCTTGCCTTTCAGAGGTCCAACAAAGTCCATACTAACTCTTGCTATCCCATTTTGCATGTTGTAAACCTGGGGCTTTTTTCCAAATTAGCCTAAAAAATCTATTTTACACAATTTAGATTAAAAAAAAATTTTAACAAAACAGGGCCCTCCCCGCGCGCCATCTTTGTGCCGCATGGGCCCCCGTCCCAGTGGTTCATAGTGCCGAACGGGGCCACATTTGGCACTCTATTCTGAACCCAGCCCATTCGGCACTTAGGAATGCCGCCGGGCCTCGTGTGGCAGCCCAAATGCCATATAGGCCCAGCTTTCCGCAAGGGCTTGTTGCGCAATAGCCATTATGGGTTTCTTCTTTTTTAAAAAAATTTTATAATTTCCTTTCTTTTTGTATTATAATTTGTGTTGTTAGACATATAAAATAATTATAAATGTTCTAAATATAAATAATTAAAGTTCAAATGTTACAATAGTAAAAAAAAAGAAAATTTTAGGAATATGATGTTTACCAATTTAATAAATTAAAGTTTATAAATATCAAATAGTAAAGACATAACTGATATAAATATAAAAATAAATTTAAAAATCATATTTATAAATTTAAAAATACTTAATTTCAGAAATATAAAATAATTAAAACATGTTACAAATATAAATAGATTAAAAGCGCAAATGTTATAATAGAAAAAATAATTCAGAAAAATTCATATTTCAAATTTCATATTTATCTTTAATGTAAATTTGTAATCTGAATTTTTTCTGATTATTTTTCTATTTATAACATTTTGCGCTTTTATTATTTTATATTTGTAACATGTTTTAATTATTGATATTTCTGAAATTAAATATTTTTTTAAATTTATAAATATTAGTTTTTAAATATTATTTTTATATTTAGATCATTTATGTCTTTACTTATTTTATTTTATAAACTTTATATTTATATAAATTTGTAAACATCATATTTCTAAATTTCTTTTTTTTTTATATTTGTACATTTGCACTTTTAATTATTTATATTTAAACTTTATTAATTATTTTATATGTCTAACAACACAATTATATAAATACAAAAAAAGGAATTAACATTTTTTAAAAAAGAAGAAACCCATAATATGTGCTATTGCCGCACAAGCCCTTGCGGAAGCTGGGCCTATATGGCGATTTGGGCGCCCCACGAGGCCCGCGCGGCATCTAAGTGCGATGGCTGGGTTTTCAGCACTAGGAGTGCCAATGTGGCACGTTCGGCACTATGACACTGGAAACGGGGCCCATGCGGCACAAGACTGGCGCGCGGGCCCTGTTTTGTTAAATTTTTTTTAATCAAATTGGTAAATAGATTTTTTAAGGCCCTAATTTGGAAAAAAGCTCAGGTTTACAACATGCAAAATGGATAGCAAGATTATAATGGACTTTGTTGGCACCTCTGAGTTCAGGACCCTTAACCAACGTTGATGGTAAAAATTTTCGGTGATTTAAGTGTGCAAACTACCTCCCTTTTACCAATCTTGCAAAAAAAAAAAAATTGGAATTATGACCGAGAGAAAATTCGTTTTAGAGTATAATTTCTTGAAAAACTGCACGAGGTTGTCACAGAGATTATGTTATTCCCAGAATCTCCTTGTCTTATTAAGGTGAGCAAAAAAAAAATCATGATTCCACCCAAATCAGATCAAGCCGTACCTCAACTGGTTGAATTTGGATGGAACTGATAAGTAGTGTCCAATCTCGATTCCAATTTTTTGGAGCCGACGGTAGTAATTGGTTCACTATTTGGTGGGATCACCAATAGGCCCAACAGTCACCATCCCTTTATATAATACAAATGTGTATTCTTTTAATTGAAGTCATCTCTCTCAAGGCTCAAAGTCCCAACCTATCCTGTAGAAAAAAGAAGAGAAGAGTCTAGACCCAACTTTATTTTTATGTGTATATATGTGTTTGCACACCTATGGATGCATTTGAAAACCTCGCGTTAACTAGTTGTCAACTGCTATTGCATTTTCTATGATGCTCTACTCTAATTGGTTGGCAATATACGATCTTCTGCAAAGATATTATCATTAAGTTTTTCATGTGATAAAATATGAATACAACAAGGAGAATGTACTGCTAGAGTCCCAAATTGTGCTCTCCTCCTTCAATCGCTAGGGATTGGTTCCATTTTTTTTAATTGATGTTGGTGTTCGATAGGACCGTAACTAGGATCCAATCGGAATTTGACTAGATTAGTGGTTTGATTTCGAGGATCCTGGAATGAACAGTTGATTCACAGTTTGCATTTTTGCGGACTTTATCGTAGCGGGCGGTTCCTGATTCTAGGTGGGAACTATCCATCTTGAAATTGATCATCCCAGTCAATACTGTTGTAGAAGCAAATGATCCTCGAACAATAAAATATAAGACAGAACAAGAAATAAATTAGACATTAATTATGTAGTTCGGTTATCGAGACTTTGTTCCATGATGAGTTAGATTTAGGTAGTTCGGTTTAGAGATCTGTGTCCATGATGAGAGCAACACTAAATTTCGTTATAGATCAAGCGATACAGTGAAGATTACGACACAATCGAGTCGCATTCTCAGTGTTTCCCAGCCTCCATTCACCCAATAACTCACAAGTCCTTAGCTCCGCAATTCTTCATGAAATATCTCTGATCTTAAGAAGGAATTCACAAATCTTGCTCACAATTTAATTGGCTTTAATCACTAAGATGTAATTCACTAGCAGAAAATCCTCATTGACACTCTTCACAAAGAACATCCACTTCTTATTATAGGCAAGAGTTGGACCAAAATAGGAAACTTTCTCCAACTCTAAAACCATCAATTAGAAAAGCTATTCAAAATAGGAAACCTACTTGAATTAGGAAACTTTCCTTTTCAGGCTCAATTTTAGATATATTTTCAACAAATACAATATAGATAATATTGATTCAACCAACAGGAACTAACCACATTCGACTCCAAGAAGAAGAACAGGGAAAGAAATCAATGATGATGGCTATAGACGTAAAGAAGCAACCATTCCAATACTACTTGACTTCTGAACAATGGAATATCTTACTGATTCTCCCAAGGTTAACTTCAATCAGGGATACTCACGCCTGTGGTCCAGTTGCTACTCAATCAGGAACCCAGAAGAAGTTGAACAATGGCAACAAGTCTCCAATCAATTAAAAAAGGATAAGGTACGGTCCCTATGGTCCTTAGGTGTTCAATTCCAATACACTTATGAATCTCCATTACTAGATACTCCGATTTAGATATCGGAAAACTCAAAAGAATCGGTTTTCTAGTGGGTAGCCCTAATTATCTACATTGGTACAAATGAAATTTTTGTGTTGGAATTGTTAGGGTTGGGCATACCTCTAACATTTTGGGCATTATGAGTCTTAGTGGCTTAAGAAAGGACTGTGGTTTTCCTTATGGAGACAAAAATCAAGAATAAAAGGTGCATCGCTTGAAACGACGGGTGAAATTTTCAGAATTGCTTTGTTGCTAATCCTATAAGAATTGCAGCGGGATTGGTTGTTTAGTGGAATGAATGGTCTGTTCATTCTAATGGATTCTGCCTCCAATGAGTTCATTAACTCAGTATGTGAGTATGATAATAGTAAAAGACCATGAGAATCACTTTTGTTCATGCACCGAATGCCTTCTAAGAAAGACTCCAACTATGGGAAGATTTGAAGCAAATAATTCACTCAACCATCTATCCTAGGTCTGTTTAGGATACTTTAATGAATACTCTATTGATGCGGAGAGGTGGGGAGGAGAATAGCTCAACATTATCGATTGATCGCTTCTAGAATTTTCTGAATGACTTCTCTCTGATGGACTTAAAATGCAACGGACGTGCACCTAAATGGCAAAAAACTGATGGGGGGATGCATTGGCAAAGAAAAAAATTAAATCGTGTATTAAGCAATGTTAACGGAGAGTTTTGTTCCCAAATGTAGAAGCATATGCTTACTCGCTGTTAGCCCATATCATAGCCTAACTTTGTTATCATTTCGGTTGAAACTCGAAAAACGCAGCAAGGAGTTCACATTGAGGCTATTTGGCTTGAAGATTAATGTTGGAATTTAAGATCAAAAAATTCAACTAACCTCTATCGACGTTCGACTGTGGAATTGCCTGGAAATGTCGTTGCATCACCAACGTGCCCTCGATCGAATATTTAATCCATGATGGTCCAAATATTATCACGTAGGAAGATATTCACGTTTCACAACATAAATGCTGATCAATTGTCAAAGTAATGAAGTAATGCCCTTGTTTGTTTTTGTGAGTGAGAGGAAAGAGTGAATGAATGTATGTTTATGTCATTCTCTATTCTAACATCAGTTGGCCCTTAGAAGTTATCCATATTATTTATAGATAAGAAGGCAGCCGTTTGAAAGGCACCTTTTCACAAGGCTCTCTCTAAGTCGCACCCTATCATGGACGTTAACTTACATGTCCCACTTGGACATGATGTACTTGACAATCCTCTATCAAGAATATAAGACAATTGACATTGTCTATTTTAGAATCAATTCATACTAGCAAATACGTCATGCGACCAATGAGTATACTTGCACTTGGGAGCTCAGTTATGCATTTATTAGGAATATATAAAAGCTATATAATAATAATAATAATGATGATGATGATGACGACGACTCACAGTACCTTGATACATTTTGTTACATCAGTCCAAGTATACCCATTACTTAAAGGCTATACTTGACTATTCTTTACCCACCATATATTAACAATTATATCCACAATCACAATAGGCGATATGATTGGTCGATCAGTAAATACATGTGGTAGATGTAAAATAACAATAGTCTTCCTTTGCACTCATGTCTCTCTCCATTTCAGAAAAACTACATTCCTAGACAGGTCCCATGAACCACATTAATTTCATGACCTTTAGTAACATGCTAAATTAGCAACTTTGATTTGTTGCTCTGAGAATATAGTCAGAAGTAACATAGGGTATAAAATGAGGTAATTAGTTCATAAATTATCACAAGGATTCACACGATGAGTAGTGTCACACCCCGATGCTTGAGTCCGCAACAACCCTACCAAACGTCTCAAGTCATTTAAGGATGACATCTCAAACACGTCATCGACACATTCATTTTATCATACAATTAAGCGCACGTGAAACGTTCTAGCTCCCTAGATAATAATATAACGACAGGGATAGGTAGTACGCAAGTAACAACCAACATCAGCAAAAGATCATTTTATTTATATATATCGTTAACTCTAGAAATCAAAATATCTATAAGCCAAATCTCGAGGCTGCTTCCCATGACCACCAAAAGATACCGAGTTAGAGTAGGGTCAACACTACATCCAAAGGCTCCACAAAATCCCACCTCTATGCCCACTTAGAGGTATTAGCCGACCAGGGTCTCAAGTCTTTCACTGGTTCAAGCTCTGGGTCCTCTACTTCTTTGTCCAATGTGTTGATGTCTGGGGTTTGGGGTTGCGATTGGTGGTCCTTCAGACCCACAAAAGAAGCCCAAAGAGGACATTGCCATGGTAAACAAACTAGGCTTTGAAGCGATGAGGTATTAGGTATCCCATCCTCTCTTCTACCCGGAGTGTCGTCACATGATGTTCCCAGATGTGGTTCAAACCTGAAACCGGATGGTACGTGACATCAAAGCATTGGTCAAGTGGTATCCCAAACCATACCAGGTGAACCTCCATCATGAAAGTCCTAAAAATGGTTAATATAAAAATCTCTATGAGTCAACGTCTAAGTCCGAGCAGGGCATGGATTCATTTAGGACAGCCTAAACGTGCAGGATATAGTGATAATGGGTCAAAAGCATGCGATTCTCGCGACGTTCTAACTATCATATGATTAGGCACATACCTCATAGTTAACCATCATTCTCATGCAAGCTTACCTTGTCTTGAGCCACAGTGTATAGTAATCAACATGGCATTCAAATCATACACAAATTAAAGCACACAATCAGAATACTCATCATAATCTCTCATGCATAATACAACACATGTGATTCGGTTACTAGTGAGAGATGCTCCACTCTCGACCACAGCACACTAGGCAGTTGGTGCTCTTCCGACATGATCGGGTGTTGTCTCACTCAATCGGTGACGACAACTAATAGCCTCCTAAGACTCCCAAGATGGACATACTAGGCTTTTTCGGTAAGGAACTTTGGTCTGTTACAAGCTGCGACGGACATTTGATCAGTCATATGATTTTGAACTCCCGTTGACACAGACTATCATGCAACCAATATGCCGTGTGATTCCGAAATCGCCTCGACATCAAGAGACGAACCCAAGCCATCAAGGGTATCGACAACATCCCTAAGTACTTTAGGGGGATGTTTTGCCATCATGTGACCACACAAGCACACCGACAACTCAGCCATTTTATATCTTCACATTTAGTCCAATGCAATCATGGTCGTGCTCAAAATTTAGCGTAAAACCATTTTTCATGCTCGGATCCATATAAAAATAATCAATACAATTCGTAAACATGATACTCCAATATGGGTGATTACTTATTGGATCCATATAAAAATAATCAATGGCAATCAGTAATCAACAAATAAGTACCCAATAATCACTCAATAATAATAATAATAATTAATTAATTAAAAGAATTTAGCTATTCCAGCAACGATTAATTAACCTAACTGTAATTAATTAACATAATTATAATTAATTAACTCCATCTTAATTAATTAACCTGATCATAATTAACTAACCCTGCATCAGTTAATTAATCCCATAATAAATAATTAAGTCAACCTCAATTAATTAATCCGATCACGATTAACTAGAGCAACCACAATTAACTAAAGTAACTAGAGTTAGATTAATATAAAGTAACCATGATTAAGCTAAAGTAACTATGGTTACTCTAAATCAACTAAAGTTAATCTGACCTAACTATAGTGAAGTAATTAATCTAACCACCATTAAGCTAACTCAACCACAATTAAACTAAACTAACCCATAATTAACGTAACTAATCTAGTCCTAAGTGTAATTAATGACCTAATAAGAGATTAGGGGTTAACTCACAAACAACGGTTCGGCAGTGATAGCGATGGCGGCGGCGACTGATACAACAATGAGCGGCAGTGACGGCAATCCGTGGTTTGGCTTGGGCAAATAGCGATATGGCTCGCGATGGTTGGATGAGGCTCAAGAGGAAGAGGGTCAAGCTCGGGTGGCTATGCGGTAAGGCTAGTGCAGTTGAGAGTGATTGGGTGCGGTGGTCTCGGGTGATGGGTAGCTCTATGAAGGGACGACACGGTAACGGTGACTAAGGCGGAATGAAGGAGAGGGTAGCAGATTGGTAAGGGTCATGGGTCTCAAGGGTTGCGGGTAGCGACTCGGGCTTGCGGGTGGATGGCAGCACGGCACAAGGGTAGTAATGACATGGACGGTGAGCTACGATGGACGGTGGGT
Organism: Psidium friedrichsthalianum; assembly: GCA_019149425.1. Taxonomy (NCBI): domain Eukaryota; kingdom Viridiplantae; phylum Streptophyta; class Magnoliopsida; order Myrtales; family Myrtaceae; genus Psidium; species Psidium friedrichsthalianum. The sequence goes on from JAGVVM010007180.1 coordinate 16,499, forward strand.
GGCGATGGAGGAGCATGGTGATGGTGGATGGTGGTGCTCGATGGGGGTTTAGCCGAAAGAGAAAAAAAATGGAAAAAGAAAGGGAGGAGCAGGGAAGGGGGAGAGAGAGGGGAGAAGAGAGAGAGAGAGAGAGAGAGAGAGAGAGGAGATGTGATGGGCAATTAATGGGGTTGGGTCCACAAGGTCAAATCCCCATTAATAAATTCATCTTTTGTGAATAATATCTAGGGGAAATTTGGTAATTGGCTAATATGGGACATGTTGGTCATTTGGCACTGACAACTGGGGTCATTCTGGTAATTTCATAGCAGGGTTTCGGTCAGGCTAGGTTCGGGCATGAAAGGTCTCGACATTAGGCTCTACGGCTCGACTAAATTGATTGATTCCTCTGACCGACGCTTTAGGATTTTCCTAATCCCTTTCCAGATCAAATAAAATCATGTCCAATAATTATCTCTTAAACTTTAAAAAATCCAATATTATTTCTTAGACTGAAACTCATGATCAAAAATGTGAAATTCATTTATCTTATGGTCCTCGAAATTTCAGGATGTCACAAGTAAATAGGGATAATCATACTCATCTCATTTTCGATTGAATATAGTACATGTAGTATGAATTACATGCTATAGTGGATTTCTCTTTTCATAAGAGCGTATGTCATTTATAAAAAATATTCAATATACGGATCTTAGCCTAAATATAGTTACATACTTCTCACATACATGTGTTTAACTCGAGTGCTATATCGGCTTGCTCTCAATAATGCCCAATTAAGCACTCGCATCGGCTTCCTTCAGGTACACATGATTGTGAGACTATCATGTTCGGTCCTGTCACATATTAATCATAGACCTCATCTTGATTTCAGTCAAGGTGACAAAAATATAATATGCACCGAATTTGCTTTTTAGAATCCTCCTACATACTGTCTCATCTCAACTCGCTTACTAAAGTGCTTGAGGTGATTGCTCATGTAAGTGAGCCAATAATTGCATGATGACATACCTTTCAACAATATGTGTGTGTGTGTGTACTAGTTTCATTATATCTTTAATGAAGTTATCCTTTATTTCAATGCACTTCATTGTATCATAATACTTAGAATCTTTCACATAAGCAATATCTGCTTGACTATCGCAATTAATTGTCATTGGTCTTGGAACATCAGTGACAATGGCTAAATTTTTTAAAGAGCATTTTAGCTACATTGCCTCTTGCACTGCAGTCAAGCATGCAATAAATTTAGCCTTCATTGTACAAAGAGTTGTGCATGCCAATTTCTTGCTTCTCCAAGAAATTGCACATTCATTAAGCAATAATGCATTTTCAAATATCAATATACACTTAGCTAGGTCTCCTTCCCGATGTGTCCCCTCATAATGGAGTCGATAGTCCATATTTGCCTTTCAAAATATCTCAAAATCCTCTACATTACTTTCTAGTGTGCTTGATCAGGATTTGACTAGTGGCGAATCATTAACCCAAGGACATCACAAATGTCGAGTCGAGTACACATTATCATATACATCAAACTCTCAACTGCACCACAGTAAGAAATATTTTTCATTTCTTTTTTTTCTTTTGGAGTATTATGAAAAATTTTAGAGCTCAGACATTCACCTTATATGAATAGGTTTACAATGCTGCATATTGAAACACTCAAGAGTCCTTTTAATATTAGACTCTTGAGATAGTGCAAGAAAGTTCCACGAACAACCTCTTTCCCATGTCCTTCATCCCAAAATAAAAGATAACCATTCTTTTATGGTGATAACCAAACCCTTATCATTCCCGGCTAATAGAATATTATTCACATAAAATGATGAAATCACAAATTTATTGTCAGACCATTTGACATACGAACAACGATCTTCTTTGATCATCATAAAAAAAAAAGATTATGGCTTGATGAAAGCGAAGGTACCATTGTCTAGATGACTGGTTAAGGCCATGCATCGAACGATGAGTACAGCCTATCGATTGTAACTATCGATTGTTTCAAATAGATTTTCTAGATCTAGCCCTCCATTGATAAATGCCATCTTTCACATCCATTTGGTGTAATTCTAGGTCCAAATTTGCGATTGTAACTCGGATGAGCCATATAGAGGTAAACCTTACAACTAGTCAAAAGATTTTCTCATGGTCTATACCTTTCTGTTGAGTACAGCCTTTTGCCATAAGGCGAACCTTATACTTTCAATAGATCCATCTACCCAATGCTTGATCTTAAAAATCTATTTGCTTTTAATAGTCTTGCATTCAGTTGGTAAATCAATCAAGTCCCAGATATGGTTTGCTCTCATAGATTCCATCTCAACTTCCAAAGCATTTCTCCATTCTTCATTATTAAGAGATGAGAGAGCCTCTTGAACTGTCGAAGATTTTGCATCATCTTGTGTAGCAATCATAAATGCTTTCCCTTCAATCTCAAAATGACGACTAGAAATGCTTGAATGATTACTCTTTTCAATCTGAAATCCTTATTGATTCAGTTCACTAGATGATGCTATATTCTCACTAGGTCCAGTATGTTAAGGTAAATCATTATTTTCCTTAACAACATTAGTGGGTGTGCTATTAGGATCTTCTTTCTCATATAATTTAAAATCCCTATTAATCTCACCTCTACTAGAAAAATCAGTCTCCAAGAATGTGATATCTTGTGACTCCATTTTAGTTACATTTCCATTAGCTTGGTGATCTATGAACACATACCCTTTGGAGTGGTTAGAATATTTAATGAATATAAATTTCTTCTCTCTAACACCTAATTTTTCATATTTATGGAAAGAATCGTGAACATATCTTATCCACCCCTAAGGTCACATATTACTTAAATTTGATTGTCCACCCATCCATATTTCATAAGGAGTGAAAGTGATTGACATGAAGGGCACATGGTTAAGTAAACGGCGACATTCAATAATGCATCTCCTAGAATGAGATTGGTAGATTTGCTTGTGCCATCGTAGACTTAAACATTTTTCAATGGGGTTCTATTCCTTCTCTTAACAATCCTATTTTGTTACGAGGGTAATAGGAATAGACAAATTTCTTACAATACCCATTTCCTCACAAAGAGATTTGTATTGCTTGAACGGATACCACGCATGCAATCTGTTCTTAATGATTCTTTACCAAAATCATGTATCGTCTAAAGCAATCCAATGATTATGGTTCATGAGAGATAAAAAAAAATATAACCGAAGTGCATGAAGTCATCTATAAGAGTAATGAAACTATGAGATTCCATGCCTCGCCCTCATAATTAATTGACAACAAAAGTCAGAATGTACAACTTGCAATGGAATTTCAGCCTTGGTTCCTTTACCAAATGGTTTTTTAGTTATTTTTCTACTAGACAATGTTTACATATGGGTAGATCAATATTAGCAAGTGACCTTAAAAGGCCTTCTCTAACTAATCTTTTCATTCTTTCTACCTCAATGTGACCTCGTTTAATATGCCAGACATTTGCATCAATATTCATATTATTAAAGATGTGATTAAAAAAAAATAACCATTAATATTAACAATGAACACATCAAAGTCAATGTCTAAAAATCATTCAATACGTAATCAGAATAATAATAAACTATTCCGAAATTAATACCAACCCAATCACCATGGAAATTCATATCATAACCTAAGTTTAGAAGAACAACTACATAGACCAAGTTCCACCAAACAACAGGAGCATAGAGAACATAATGTAGGAATTGAGTTCGACCACCATGTAAGTTCAATTTACATGTGCTAATACTTTTTATCTCAATTCTAGAGTTATTTTCAACATATATCCATTTATTTCCAAGTGGTATCTGACGATACTCCACAAATGCTCATTGGTCTCCAGCTACATGGTCTATCGCTTCTAAGTCTACCATCTATATAGGATGTAATTCAACGAGCATTTCAGTGCTAGAGACAAAAACATTACTCAAAACAATGAAATAATTTGCTACTTCTTTCAACTCAGTGCATTCACGAGCAATGTGACCCATCTTGTCACAATTGTAGCATTTGACCTTATCCTTCTTCCCATCACACTTATTGCATAGAATGGTTTACACTCTCTTGGGTGCCTGATCAGCAATATAAGCATGTGCAGAGGATCTCGTGACCTAAATAATTTATAGTTTCTGTTGCTCTTGAAGCCCAAAACTTTATATGAACTAAATTCAGCAATATAAGCATGTGCAAAGGATCTCGTGGCCTTTAGACGCTCATCCTTTAATTCCAAATGAAGCGCTATTTCATAAAAAATTATAATATTCTCATTATGCATCATGTTGATCTTCATATATTCTCAACTTTCAAGAAGAGACCTGATAACAACTTGAACTTGTTGTTCATCGGTTAGAGTATAACCTATTGTCTTGAGCTTAAGTATCAACTCTAATAGTTAGTGAGCCTCCTCAATTTATTAGCATATGTACCCCATACTTGTCATTTAGGGCAGCCAAAATTTCTTGAGCATTATTGAAACCACCAAACTCACACTTGCGATCATTTGGCATATAGCTTAGCAATATAATGTGAGTAATGCTATTTTTCTTTTTCCAAGTTTGATAAGCTTCTTGATCTCTTCTGAGTTGAGCAAAGATTTCATGCTCAGATTCATCCATGGTGTGGTTGTGGGTTTCCAAAAACTCTCACTCTTCAAGAATATACTAAACACTTCGATGGAAATATCATAGTTGTCACCATTCAATTTTTTTCCCTTGTTAAGATCAGCCATAATAGTCTTAGATGCTGAAGCCATAGTCAATGACAGTTATATATTGATAGAATAAGAGCAAAATTAACACTAGCACATTTTTCACATTATCACACATTTATTTTGTAGCAAAAAGCAACCTAAATAAATGATAATTTGATAAAAGACACTATTACGAAAGTTCACTATGTTCCCAGTTAGCTTTTGTGCATTTCTCGCGATATCAATGGTCAACATTGATTGGGTCAAGTCACGGGTCAAAAAGCGAGTTGGGTCGACAAACTAAACCAAGTCGGGTCGGGTAACATTAACACGGCGTCATGATGATGTCAATATGCCACGTCAGCAAGCTACATCGGCGCCAACATTAGCACATGTGATTAGATGGTTTACGCAGGTGCACCACTTGTGGTGCATGAGGCCCACGTACAAACACCCCTTTGGCATGTGTAGCCTCCTCCGGCGGCGATCGACCCTTATAAATGCTCATCTCGACGAGACGAACCCAACGGTATCCTCAAAATCAATTTTACTAAGTACGCGTAAAGGCGACGTTTTGCATGGTGTCAGTTGGCCTTGTCCCGTTGTGGGCTAATTGACGTGTTCAAAATCAATTTTCATTGAACATGGGATCACGAATTATTGCCAAATAATATGGTCTTCAAACCTAAGACTTGCCTTGCGTACCCTATTTGTATGCAACAATTCATTCATCAATTCAGCATATTAATCAAGTCAAAACTTGTCATAAACAAGGTAGAGATTCTTAACCAAGCCTCTGATACCAATGTTGGAATGTAACATTGAAGAATTCGACTAACTTCCATCAATGTTCAATTATGGAATTTCCAAAGAATTTCGTTGAATCATCGACAAATTCTCGATTGAATCTTCAACCCACTTGGTCCAACTATGATCACAAAGGAAGATATTCACATTTCACAATGTAAATACCCGATTCTCAAAATAGCAAAGCAACGCCTTTATTTGTGTTTGTGAGCTAGAGAGGAGAGAATGAATGAATGTAAGTTTTTTTCCTTCTCTATTCTAATGTTAGTTGACCCTTGAATGTTATCTATATTATCTATAGATAAGAAGGTAGCCATTCAAGAGGGACCTCTTTGCGGGGCCCTCTTTCAATCACACCCTATCATGGATGTTAATTTACGATTAAGAATATCAAAAAGTCGATAGCACACCATGGAATTCCCCATATTTGGAAAATCAAGATTTGTTGAAGCAATTAGGTGAAATAGCATCATCCCTACCTGTTCGGAGTAAGAAAAAATTTCTCTGATGCTTAATCTACGTTTGTTTTATAGATGTGACATATTTGAAAATAGTTTTTGAAAAGTCAATTTTCAAAAAAATGACAATATCTTTCGGTGTTGGTTGAGACATGAAAGTGAATTGAAAAATATTTTTTGTTGTTTTGTAAGGAAAATCTCATTTTATTTTTTGTGTCATCATTTGGTTGAAAATTGATTATGTGGATTTAGCCATCCTGTTTGACATGACCGGCGCTAATATGGATAGTTCTTGTAATTTTTTAATAATTTTTTTCTTTTCTGCGGTGAGGACTGGTGACCAGCCACAAGAGAGGGACGAACTTGCCCAAGGCCAGTGAGACTCAACCTCGCAAGATTTCGACAAGCCTCTTTCCCCATAGTTGGCGAGTTCAGCCTCGCCGATCTCGCCTATGGTGGACGATTGATAGAGGAAGAAAGAAAAGAGAAGAGAAGAATAAAAGATTACTAAAGAATAATTAAAAATAAAAAGAAAAAAAGCAAAGAAAAGAACAAAAAGGAAAAAAAATAAATTAAAAATTAAAAATTAAAAAGAATAGGAACGTGAAGGAGCACAAGGAGGAAAAAGGAGGAAAAATGATTTCCTTTATTTTTTTTTTCATTTTCCTTACTTTTGAGGGTATTTTTTGATGGGTAAAAAATATGTTCCTTGACTAGTTTATTTTCTGCATCAAATGCCAAAAAATATAAAAAAAAAATTTTCTTGGAGATTATTTTTTGGGAAATAAATAGAGCCTTAGTGACAAACTAGCTTCCTAAAAATGGAGCTCCAA
>JAGVVM010007181.1:0-24151 GCA_019149425.1 Psidium friedrichsthalianum
TTACCCGCCGAGGGATTTAGGAAGGCATGGGATACATTCAAATGTGGGGTGCCTAAGTTCTGTGACCCTGTGCGCAGGTTTAGTAATGGGAGCAAACAAAATTTGTTACTGATTAGTTGTACAATTTAGGGTGCCAATATACAACGGGTATCTAGCTTGGTTGCACTAATAAGTATTCCTTAAACTGTGATGCTAGGAGCTTGATCTATTGCTTGTCCTTTTTAGTAGTAAGATAGCTATCATCGTGGAACACGGCATAACATGATATAAGGCACAGAATTGATACTGAACATGGCATGGCCTTGCATATCATAATTTGAACCAAACAAGGTTCGTGAAAATGGGCTTAGCGGTCAGATGTATACACCCCATGGAGTTTATGTGACAACCTGCTGTGTGACTGGGTGGCCCTATTGTATGATTGGACCATGTCTCTGAGGCGGTACGACAGACAACATAACAATTGCATGATCGAAATGGTCGGTCGCAATACTGACGATTAACATGCTTCAATGCATATAGTCATAATCATATTTCATAGCATAGCTTACTTTATGCTATTGATTATGGTATTATCTCCAGGTGGACATTGAGTTCTTGGCCGCTTGAATCTTGATGCTTGCCTGGGTTACTGTTGCTCGTTCATCCCATAGGATAAGTTAGTCAATGATTTAACGATTTAATTCGTTAAGATTTATCTCACCGTTTTATTGTTGATATTTTTTTAGGTAACTGACTATGGCTAACCTCCACTCTCTACCCTCTACTATTATGGTGCATTTCATTCACCTTTCACAGTGTCGCGACCCGACCATCGGGAGATAGCGGAGCTAATGGATTGCTAGGCCCATTTTTATTTTTTTTTAAGATCGGGGCTTCGCTCGAGCCCTCTCAAGAGAAAACCGATCACGCACAGTTTATCGAGTTCACCTTAGTGTGATCGGTGATATGTGCATTGGTGTATGTGCAATTGGAGTCGCACCAATCATTTTTGAGGGTATGACTGGAAACGCTATCGAGCGATTATGAGAAATTGCCTGATTCTACGAAAACTAGAGATTTTGAGTTCGAGAACTTAGTTACGCTAATATTACTATTGACGCCCTTTCCGTACCTACTTGAGTGAATTTCTATCCAAGAGAATTCATGCAGACGCTTTCGGTAAGGTAAGCTCTAAGAGATTTGAAGTGATCATGCACATGGGATTTTTTATCCTATCAATCACAGTCAATAAAGAGAGTGCCCAGTCAAAGAATCCATACATAGAGAAATCACAACAAATCAAGTCAAGTCAGGCCTAGGGGAGTCCTAGAAACCTAGGGAAGGCACCAATTAGATTCATGGGTGATTTGAGAGGTATGGGACAGATTGACCAGAAGGGTAAAATCGTCATTTTTAGAGCTCAGGAAATCAAAATATGAAAATGGGTCAAACTAGTTGAATTTGATTTTTCCTAATTTTCACAAATTTTGAGAATTTTTCTAAATTTTTCTGAATTTTTTTGTGAGTTTTTAGAATTTTTAAGACTTCTTAAGAAATTTCCTATTTTGGGACATTTTCAGAATTTTTTTGATTTTTCTAGAATTTTCCTCTATTTTTTGAACTTTTCTACATTTTTTGGAATTTTTTTTAGAATTTTTTATGATTTTTGTAGAATTTTTAAGAATTTTTTGTGAGTTTTCCCTTATTTTTATGATTTACTTTATTTTTTTATTTTATTTCTTTTATTATTTTTTTATTTTTTTATTTTTAATTTTCCGAACCAGGTGGATTGACCCAGCCCATGGCCCAATTACCCGACCCAAAACCCACTAGGGTTTGGCCCAAATCAAAACGACACAATTTTAGGGAATTTTTTAATTTTCGAATTTTTAATCTTTTTTATTTCTATTTTCTATTTTTTCCGCCTAAAACTCTAATCCTATGGTCTAAGACTTGCCACGTGCTACTATCTTGACCGCTCATCCTTCATACTAAATCTACGGCCGAGATATAACTAAAGGCTGAATCACCATCATCCATTTATTTTTGTTATTATTTCTGAAAATAACCGGACAATTCAAACTCAAGAATTTTTAATCCTAAAAAATCTCAGATTTCGACACATGTACTAGCCCCTCACCGTTCGATATGTTCTATTATTTAACCTAAATCGATTATAACAACTGATCTAATGTGGCATGACACGTCATCGCCACGTCAAATTTGACTCGGTCAGAGACTGATGTGGCACCTTCACGTTATCGCCACGTCACCATTGACTAAGTCAAAGGATGACGTGGCATTGTCTTCCCGAAGAACCAAGGTAAGCATAAACGGCCGAAACGATTCCAGCGAAATCTAACGGCAAAACTAACTCCGATCGACCTATTCTCGATACCAATCAACTCCTAATCTACTCCAGATCAACATATCTAAATCAGAGCAAGATCTAATGGCTAAAAATGATCGAATCGAAGCTTTCACAGGGAATAACAATGGCGACTCTAACATGCAATCCAGAGCATAACTATACGATTCATTCAACAGGAAGCATCACAGAGAGTTCACGGAACTTATCTTGAGCTCTGATTAAGCCCTACATTGCCAGATTGACCTAACCAAGTCGCGAGGGTTTGAGCTAGGGTTGGAGTTTCGGCTCGAAGTTTACACGCGGTGTCAATGCGAAATAGAGATGCATATGTGTTTAGGGATAGCAAAGGATAAAAACGCCTCAAGAATTTTGAAGAATGATAGCCAAAATCGCCAAACGCCATGTGAGCACCGAGAACAAGCTTGAGATAGCAACTCACCTTTTCGAGGTCTGCAATCAATGTAAGTTGGTCCGATTGCTTCCTGGAGTCACAAGGAAGCTTCCTAGGGTGATTTTGAACCTCGATTTGCTCGGGATTCCTTTGGCCGAAGAATCACAATCGGAACTCCAAATTGCAACAATGGCGATTCTTTAGGGCTTCCTCTTTTCTCTCTACCCCTCTCTCAGCTTGTTATGTTCTCTACCTTTCTCTGATGAAAACCCCTCTACTTCAACCGGAATCCATCCCCCCATTTATTCCATATTCCTTTCCAGAGTCATTTCTAGCGCGCGAAGAAACGACCCGAAAATCACGTGTTCGGTGACGGGGACATGTGCCTTATGGCACGTCGACGACGAGCAGACGGCGAGGAATTCCGTCAAACCTCGACAGATCTCCTTTGCGCACAAACAAACGTTATCCTTGTGGCGATTTTGGGCCTGTTCACCTTGAACCAGTACGCAGAGCCTTTGGAGAGGATGATGAACAGTGCGGGTCACCTGGTCGGGTCTAATCCGACTCGGTAGACCCGCTAGTTCAAAAGATGTTTAATTGACACTTAAAAATCCCATAATTTCCAATTAAACCTCAAAATTGGATTTAGGGACACCAAATTGATTAAGAAATGAATTTTTCCGTAAAATTATCCACGGATTAGTACTAAAAACCCAATTTTGAAGCTAGATCTGAGTACCCATTTTACAAAATTCAAATCCTAGATGGTCTTTTTCACCAAAATTGATGCCACCAATGAATTCAGAAGGCCAAAAAACTATAGGATGACGTGCCCTGATTTTCTGTTTAGTCCCTAGGAAACTTTTAATTTGATTTTGAGTATCTTTAGGGACGAATTTGCAAAAGTCCAAATTGCCTTTTGGTCCTTTTTCGTGAAATTTGACAATTCAGTGAATTTTTTCTAGAAATGCAAAAAGGAAAATTACAAAGCTAAAATGAAATTTCTAGGATTTTTGCAATTAATCTAAAAATGAGATTAACGAAGTAAACCCCATCTCTAGACTAATTTTATGAAATTTCTTTAGTCAAAATGAAGAGAAAATTAAAAGAGAAATACTGACTATTTTTTCATATTTTTACGACTTCAAATGCTATTTTTTTTTTTTAATTTTCGAGTATTTTTCTAAAATCTGAAAAATATTAAAAAGTGCGAAAAATAATGAATTTATTTTTTGTTCAAAAATGGTTGCCTATACTTGACCAAGGCTTCCAAAGTTGATTTTGCAATTTTCTCATTTGTCTCTTGATTTTCTATGAATTTTTGAAAATAAAATGCAAGAAAATACTGAAAAAATAAAAATTTATTTTTTGACCAAAATTGCTTCCCTAAGCTTGGTCAAGGTCCCCAAAGTTGATTTTTTCAATTTTATGGATTTTTATTGATTTTCTAAAATTTTCAAAAAATAAAATTGACCAAAAATCAAGTGTCAATAGCTGCCCCTCTTTGAGAGGGGTCTTGTGAGAGGTCACTCTCAAAGACAAAATGACACTTGAGATCTAGCCGACTCTACCGGGGAAAACGAAAAGTCGTGAGATCCAATCCTAGTTCCTTCTATGAAAGCTTAAGTCCAAAGTTCTTTGTGCTCATTTTGATATAGGAGAGAGAAAAAGGAGAGAAGAGATTTACCTGCAGCTTACCTGTTCGCCATATGGTCACCGTTGACTGATCTATTGAAAATGGATTGGAAACCTAAGGATTCGTTATTAGAAAACCTTAGGGAATTGAGATTTGACCCGTATGGTAAGTCACCCCTTGGCAGATTCCTAGTGAAATAATTCTACTTATTAAAATTGATTGAGATTTGACCCATATGGTAGGCATTCCATGGTAAATTCCTAATGAAAGGATTCTACAGATTAAAATTTGATTAAGATTTGACCCGTATGGTAGGTCACCCCATGGTAGATTCCTAATGAAATGATTATACTAATTAAAATTTGATTAAGGTTTAACTCGTATGATAGGTCAGCCCATAATAGATTCCTAATGAAAGACTTCTACTGATTAAAAGTGGATTAAGATTTGACTCGTATGGTAGGTCACCCCATGGTAGATTCTTGATGAAAGGATTCTACTGCTTAAAAATGGATTAAGATTTAACCCGTATAGTAGGTCACCTCATGGAAACGCCTGTAAGAAAGACTTTTGTGCTTGTAGGGAGGACTGTGTGCCTATAGAAAGGACTTGGTGTCTATAGAAAGGACTTTTGTGCCTGTAAAAGAACTTTTGTGCCTGTAAAAAGGACTTTGTGTCTATAGAAAGGACTTTTGTGCCTGTAAAAAGGACTTCGTGCCTGTAGAAAGGACTTGGTGCCTGTAAAAAAGACTTTTGTGCCTATAGAAAGGACTTTGTACCTGTAGAAAGGACTTGATGCTTGTAGAAAGGACTTTGGGATGGGTCACCCTATGATAAAGTTACCGAAAATTTCATACCTGTCACTTTTTTTTGGGTAAACAAAAGAGGTATAGATGTTTGAAATTAGGTTATCCTAATAAAAGGAATCGCTAAAGAGTGTCTAACAAGAAAAGACACTAGACTGGATTGTCTAGAACGAAGGAGTCACCACGGAGTACTCAAAGTTGCTAGGTGAGATGCAATATGGATGACATACAGAAGTGATTCGCCTAATACTAACCAGCCGATAAAATGAGTGAGATGAATATACATTGGAATAGGCATAGATGATTCCATTATGGGATGCCTATCTTTGATGATAATGGAATCATTCTTCAAATTCTTCGATGGTTGTCAGGCTACGATCACATACCTGTGCTCATGGAAAAAAGGTTTACGGACGGTGTCCTCATAAAAGAGGATAATGAGTGAGAAATCTTCTGGTCCTTATAAAAGAGGGTTAGAATGATCAATTTTTTTTATCTTGCAAAAATGGGTGAGAGAAGATGGGCCTTCTAATCTTACGAAGGAGTGATTAGAATGTTGAGTTGATCCTTTTGCGGTGTCTACGGTTGCGCTGATCCTTTAGGCAGTGTCTACCGTTGGGTTGATCCTTTAGGCGATGTCTACTTTTGGGTTGATCCTTTAGACAGTGTCTACCATTGGGTTGATCCTTTAGGTGGTGTTTACCATTGAGATGATCCTTTTTGTGATGTCTACTATTGAGCTGATCTTTTAAGCAGCGTCTATCATTGAGATAATCCTTTAGGTGGTGTCTACCGTTGGGTTGATCCTTTAGACGGTGTCTATCATTGGGTTGATCCTTTATGCGGTGTCTACCATAGGGTTGAACCTTTATGCGGTGTCTACCATTGAGATGATCCTTTCAGCAGTGTCTACCCTTGAGCTAATCCTTTAGGCGGTGTCTACCATTGAGATGATCCTTTAGGCGGTGTCTACCGTTAGGTTGATCCTTTAGGCAGTGTCTACTATTGGGTTGATTCTTTAGGCAGTGTTTACCGTTGAGCTCGATTTTGGGTGCTATTCTGAGATCTGAAAAAATCAAGAGTCAAATAGAAATTTTTAATCCTGAATCATCTAACCAAAAAGGCACCATTTTAAGATCTGGGGAGACCAGGAATCCTGCAAAAGCTCAAACCTGATTTTTCTTACAAAAAGAAGTAGAGATTTATAAGATTTCAAACATTTCAAATATCTCAAGTCTTCAGATAGGTTATATTCCTATGATGATCATCTAGAAGTCATGCAAAATTTTTCAAAGAATGTAATGTGATGTCAGAGGTTATCCAAAACATCTTGCCACATATTAAGTGTGATCAAACATTCCTTATGAGGAAGATTTTGAATCAAATGAAATGAAATTACCAAAAGAGTTTGTTTAAAATATCAATTAAAGTACACTCATCAAATAGTACTTCTCACCATTTCTCCAAAGAAGGTTTCAATTTTTATTTTGGAAGCACTCGAATTTTCTCTCAAACCTATGCCTAGGGTTTCGGAATTATTCGCAGTGCATACAATTTGATTGATCTGAAAGGTCTTTTAAGAGACCGTAATGTTGGGCTCATAAATGAGTCAAGGCTAATGAACGAAAGATCTTTATCATTTGCTCCAGGTTTACAAGTCAAGAACCTTGTAAAATGAGAGAGAAATAATCTTGCTCGTACTTGTTCGAGCGATGCTTAAAATCATTTAACTCTACGTTAACCATAATTTGGAAAGACTTTTATAGGTTGTAACGTAGGTTAGGATTGAGGATCAAGGAAGAAAAAGCTTATTTTTGGCCTAGAAAATATATATGAGGGTCTGACGTTGGTGATCATCGCAGATTTGTCACCTATATTAGTCTCTTGGGATAGTCTTCATAGAACATCATCGTTCTATGAGGATAGTGTGAACTTCTGCTGATGTCATTGCTTGAAGAGAGATATATTTCGCAATTTGATTCCTACAGAGAATTTTCTTTTACAACCAGATTTCATTGGGGATTTACAAGGGAAACAACATGTAGACATTTTTAACTGAGTCTATAAAACACATAAGAAATTTTGGAGGTATTCGCAAATGGACAAGGATGAAATTGGGCATTGGCCTTGCTTTTGATTGGCACTTTGCTCTTTTGATGCCCAGGATTTGCTTTTTCTATTCTTCTTTTTTCTTTAGTTTAGTCCCACCTTTTGCTCGTCTTTTTTTCTTCTTTTCTCTCTTCTTTTTTGTTTAGACGAAAGAACTTTCGAAGATTATGACAAATACACATGCTTATAAAAATCTAGCACACTTGAAGAGTTAATTCAGGAATTCTATGTAGAGCAGATTCTTTTGAGTTCTTCCGCTTTGAGGTGGTATCGTCTTCATCTTGGAATGGACAATGATCACCAACATAGGTTTTATGAAATAAATATACAGGCTCAATTGGGTTATACAAATGATGAAACTGTGTAGGATAGAGAAACGAATGCTTTTTGTCATCCTAAGGCACTTGAATCATCGTATAAGATTAAATGCAAAGAAACACCTGAGATTGATATTAGTCCGAGTAAAAAAATTTCTAACCATTTACCTCATGTTGTTGCTAAAACAATCTTCGTTTGGCCCCGATGTGGGGTGGTTCATTAACAAGGGTAAAGAAATGAAACCGTCGTTTAAAAGAGTTGTCAATAGTCACCTGTAGTATTTAGAATGGAAAAATGATTGTCTTTCGTCATCTCAAATCATGTAATCACTGCGAATAAGTCCTACATCCCTAAGCAAAGGCCTCCACTAATCACTCAGGTATGTGTAGGACGTGTTTAGGCATGGTTTACCTTTCATCATTTGAGGTACTTCAATTGATAAGTCTTAAATGCTTTCGTTTAGAAATCCATCTCACTTTCAACAAAATTTGATCCCCATGCGGATTTATGATGCACAATGTATGTTTCAATGCATGTTTGGATAACCTCAAAAGCTTTTCAAACCTAAATGTAGGTAAAATATTTTTTGAAGGTTTGTCCTTTTTCTAGGCATGGTATTATTGTATTTTCTTAGATCTTTTTAGAATCCTAAATTTTTGGAAGAAAAGAATATTTACCTTTTAAGTGCGGTGGCCCCTGTAAAGAACAAACATGATGTGTCAATATGTGTTCTCAAATTCAGGATAAATTAGAACGATACCTCCTTACTCTTGATTATGTATTTCAATCGAAATGCTAATATATAGATTGTAGGAACCTTGCTATCTATTCTGATATTTGAGTTGTCAGATGCTTTAAGACTTTTGGTCATCTTTTGAGTTTTGAAGAGGAGGGGGGTACTTACTTGATCGCCATAAAGACATTTCCCGTAAAGATTAAAGGGAATAGATCAATATATGTTCCTAAATTCGAGACGAATTGGAACAATGCATCTTACCTTTGATTATGCACTCAAATCTAAAGAAAGAATGTATAGGTTATGAAAATTGCAATTTTCTCAACAAGATAGGATTATTAGTTTTTCCATAACCTCTGAATCCCTTTGAATTTTTAGGGAAAGAGATACTTATTTTCCCATTCGGTGATGCATCTTTCTCGTAGGCTTGTATTGAAAAGATTTCTTTATCAAGTTGTGTTAGTGTTGCCCATTGCTCTTCATCTTAAAAGCTCTCATGGGTATGATTTACATTTGCTCGACGGCTGTGGATTCCTTCGGATGTGTTCATTGAAGTTCTTGACAGTTGACAACTTTAAAATTTCGTTTTGATATGGATGACTTCTACTGAGCCTTTTTCATTTGAGTTGAAAGGTGTCGTTCATGAACAAACCGTTGGTCACATTGACGAGCCATTTGCCCCAGTCAGTTGGCACTTACCCTGATTAGGTAACACTTGCCCTAACCAAATAGCTTAGTATATTTCCACATTTCTCTTGTAATCCCCTGTCCAATTTGAGATATCTATAATTTGAAGTTTTCTCTTCACTTATCACCTACATGAAGGAAAGAATGTTAGCCATATTTTGATTTTATTTGAGCTTTTAGGAACGGAATACTCCTTTTGAGGTGTCGCTTTTCAGATGTTTGAGGACATTGCTCTTTTTGGGCGCCTTGCCGCAGCAAGATGTATCTTGCTATTTGCCACTCAAGGTTTTGGTGGTTTTATCTTGATACATTCTTTGGTGATGAAAGAAGGGTATGCTCCAAATTGATTCTGCTTGTGGGTAGAGAGGGACTTGTTCTTAAATAGATTTTTTTTATTGATGCCACTCTTTATCCTAGCTACTCGAGTTATCGGCTATTTTCATCTTCATGGGGTATCGTTCTTCAAAATGTTTTGCCCCTTGATGGCCTGATAACCTATTTATCCTTCATTCATGTTCCTCCATCTTAACCTTTAGGCATCCCTAAAAAAGAGTATACATATAAAGGATTTATGCACAATATGCATGATGCAAGTGATTTAAAATGAATTGTGCTTGCAATGAAAGACTAACCTTGTGACTCTTTATTTATGGAAAGTGCTTCTTTAATGCATATAACAATCTACAAAATTCAAATCTTTCATCTTCTTTTTGTCTCAAATTTTCTTTTCAAAGGGATTTCCAGTCAATGAGAAGCTTGAAAGAATTTGAATGTGTATTGGAGCTTCATGAAAGATTTTACCTTTAAGTGGGCCATTAAGATGCTCTTGAATCTATTGATTTTAAATGCATGTTCGAGATGAAGTAAGAGGGATACTCTCTATTTTGTTATTTGGTAGAATTGCTCTTCAAAAGTTTTACTTCCTTTTATCGCCGAAATGGATGAGTCGGTCTCGTCCTTTTTGTTGATTGGTAATGCGATCGCACTCAGGTGACTTCCCACATTCGTCATTCTGAAACGCTCCTTTGGTAGAATTAGTAAGCTCTCTTTGTTCATCTTTGAATATCTTTTCCATCAATTTGAGTAATTGGCTGCCTTCAACCTAAGTCGAGAGGAATATGTTGACATATTAGACTATATATGAGACGTTTCCATTAGAACGATCACATTTATCTTCTTGAAGCACCATTCCTAGGGACATCTGCACAAATCAATGTGTGAGCAACATCAAAGTTCATGCATGAGTATTTTGAAAAGTTCTTTTAAAAGACGTTTTCAGCAGAAGAATTAAGAAATGGGGGAACTAATCCTCATATCATCGGACATTCTTGTTCCTGTAAAATTCATTTGAAAACTAAGAAACATGCGGGAACTCGAGCCTCAAGTATTTAAAAATTAAAGATAAGTGTCATCATTGGGCCGATTTGGAATATTCCCACATGCCCTTAATAAAACGTGCATATGCATTCGCTAGAATTAAAAGATAAGGCCATTTTACAAAGGAGACTACCTTGGACCAACGGCTCCAAATCCAAGGTGTTATTAAGTTCTACTTACAATATAAATGGGAAGATTGAATGGAAATGACATGAAACGAATAATTAGCGTTGATCGCTTCATTTGGAAAATCTGAAACAGCTTTGGACAACCCAGCCACTTTATATACCAGCATGGTATCCTCCTTATATCAGTGAATCACTTTCTTCCATGAATTCATTCGAGATATGATAATATAATGGTTGGAATGTCTTGTGATTTAGGGATGTTAACCATAAAGTCCAGTATGTCTTCCTCTTCTTCACCATATATGAGGTTTACTATTTGATGTCAATATGAAGGATTCTGTTGTATGTTCGATTCTACTTCCTTGAAATCCAAAAGGTTATTGTCAATAAACTTTTGAACTTTGATCTTGAGTATGACACAATCATCCGTGCTATGCCCCTTCTCTCCCATATGATAGGTGCACGATTTAGTTTCATCATAACCTTTAGTCTTAAGAGGTTATGTCTTGATACTTCCTTAGCGATCATGTGCTCTTCTAAAAGCAATGGAAGAAGTTTTGAAAGAGGGCAAGGAAGTGGGGTGAATTGTTTAGGTTTCTTCTTTGGTCCATCGAACTTCGGCGCAATCTGAGCAGATTTAGTCGGCCTTAGTATTGATTCAATAAAAGATTTCTGACTTGGTACCAATGTCGTACCAACAAAAGACTCTACTTGGCATTTACGGTTTTGATGAGGTGGATTCTGTTTGCAAATCTTCTTTTGAGGATTGTGAGTTAGTTGGATAAATGTAAAGTTGGCTCTCTCGACATATCCTTGGCTATGTCCTTTATTAGTCAAGGATTGGTTGACTTCGCATGGGGGTTCTTCATATGGTCTTTTTCCTTTACCTCCTACATTATCATTGATGGTTTCAAATATAGAACGGGATGGCGATTCCATGGCGATTTTATTCACACGGTCCATAAGGCACATCAACACTCCACGCATCTCATTAATCTGGTTCTAAAGGTCTCCAGAACTAGGTGTAGCCTCATTTGGAAGTAATGGAGTTATGGATGCTTTAAAGTCTGCAAATGTGGTGATCATTTCTTCAAATCGTCTCTCTAAATCAGCAAGTTAATTGTTGTGTTTTTCAACATCTGTCTGAAGACTTGAAGGTGGTACGCTCTCCATAGTCTACGGAATAATAAGGGCTCTTAGTTGTTGAGTCATTTCCTCAAGTGTGGACATTACTTGAAAGAGATTGAATTCCACATACGTTAGCTGAGCACGAATATTTTGGTTATCCATTTGGTTGAAAATGTGCTTTCACAAGTTCCAACTTTTTGTCATTTGGTTAAATGAAAGAACATCATTGGAAGTGAGAAATGGAAAATAAAGCGTAAATTCATTTAATTTTATACTTTCTTGTGATTAATGAAGATAAGATCTTTACACAAGCCCTAGCTTTGTGTGAAAAGCTCTTATCAATATTTTTCATAAGAAAACATATCATTGAGAGGGATATAATCAATGATAACTGTCTTTGGGCAATTCTAATGAAAATCAATGGAATGTCCAAAAAGAGTGAAGAACAATTTTAGTGTGTCCTAAATTTATGAAATATAGGACATCCAAATTGAAGTCGTTTACTAGGAACGAGAATACTTCAGATATCTAATATTTCCTTGAATTTAGAAAACATAAATGACTTTAACCAACTATCATGGATTATACGAGAAAGCTAATTATGTGAAGTGAGGTAATATATGCACGAGCCATTCAATTCCATGTTTCCTTTTGGTGAAATAAGGTTTAAACACTCTTATTTGACCAAAGGAGGGTCCAATAGAGAGTTTTAAATCAGATTTCTCTCAAAGGGAATTATGCAATTAATTAGAATCACCCAAGTGATCGGAATGAAAGCCACTTGTTGACGCCTAAATTTTTATTTTTTATCTTTTCATTCATATTACACAAAATTGAGAATTAATTCTCACAAAAAAATATTTCTCCATGCATTGCATATTTACTTTTTCTGCATTGTATTTTGCATCAATGGTGGGAGCTTCATACTGAACAGCATCCCAATCATTGTAACTATTGTGTCATTCGAGACATTTGGAAGCTCACTCACAGTCAGAGGGGTATGGCTTCATTGAGTTCACGTCTCACGCGACTGCTGAGAGGGTTCTGCAGAAGTATAATGGCACTCAAAGGCCTAGAACAGAGCGAGTAAGGTCACCCCCGAGTTTCGCCGGTGCTGTTGATACAGAATTGGAAGAACTTGAATTCAATCGAACAAGCTCAATCATGATTCACTTTGTGCTTCTGATCAGGCATCAAGGGAAGGTCAGGTTGATAAAATGGTATTCTCCATACACACAAAAGGAAAGAAGTTAGGTTATCCAAAGCTCAATGGATTAGGTCTTAGCAGAGGACTTAAACTCTGCAATTTTGTGGAGTGGATAGGACTTAAGGTTGTCTACAAAAGGTATGCCAGTCTCTATTTTTGTATGTGCATTGATCAGGATGATAATGAATTGGAGGTCTTGGAGATAATTCATCATTTTGTTGAGATTTTGGATCGGTACTTTAGCAGTGTATGCGAGTCAGACTTGATATTTAACTTCCATAAGGCTTGCTATATTTTGGATGAACTTTTGATTGCTGGTCAACTTCAAGAGTCGAGCAAGAAACAATTGCGCGGTTGATATCTGCTCAAGATTCACTTGTGGAAGCTGCAAAGGAATAAAAGAGTTCAATAAGTACCATAATTTCCCAAGGCAACAAGTAGGATATACCATTTGCTGGCGATACCCCGCTGCACTTATTGTGCTTGAAGAGACTTTATGAGGAGACAAAAGGAGGTGGTGGACGAAAGCCCACTCCACATGCAATGATGGGAGCTCCACCAAATGAAGAAAAAGAGGGGTGACAAAAGAAATGGGCAATCAAGAGGGACTATCGGCATGGAGGAGCTTATTAGGGGAAGTCTCCTTTGGTGGAAAAGGGGAAAGAACATGAGTGGAAGGAGCACTAAGAAAAAGAAAGGCACCAAAAGAAAAGGCGGTAGAGAAAAAGAGCTTCAGACAAAGAAAAATAGGGGAGGAGGACTCTCTCTGTCGAGTAGAGGGGCCTCTCGGAGAACACGAGGGAGGGGTATCGCTCCCTCTCTCTTTTCCTTCCCCGTGGGCGGTGGCTCAAGGAAGAACAAGAGATCATCATCCTCAGCATCTTCGTTTGGCTGGTCCTTTTAATTCTTCATCCAAGATGCTGCCTGATCTGATCAGCATGCCTGTATTAAACCCTAACTACAAAGTGCCGCTCCATGAAGGCGAAGATCTGAACCTGGCCTTCCTAAACTCTCACCATCACGACTTCAAGCCCATCTCTGCCTACTTCACAAGGAATAAAAAAATAATAAGAGATCGTTTAAGTAGTAAGCTCTCTAGCTGGTGCTACCAATCATCCAAATGCTGGGTCCTTTACAAATATTACTGTTACCAATGCTGTCAGTTCATCTGGAGGAAATCAGAGAGGCCATTCTGAAGTGATTTCACCATCTAAGCATGGTCTTAGTAAGGTAGACAGTGGATCAACCCTTTTTGATACCAATGGACGTGTCCAAAGGGCAATAGAGCTAGCATCTGGGCAGTCCATGCCTAACATTTCGCTATCTTCTTCAGTCTGTTTCTCATCTTCTAATCTTGTCATAGTTCCCTCTAATGACTCATGGATACCATGTTATGTGAGTACAATAAAACGTGAAGTTGGGAGCTATTGAACTCCTGTTGAACCAAATGCAGTAAGCAAAACAAAGCAACCACGCTTTTGAGGTAGTGACTCTCTTAAGCATGAAAGATGCTTGACCAATTTTAGGAAGCTGAGAAGACTGGAACTGTGGACCCCTCTAGCATTCATTTGGTTCAACTCATGGTGTCTCTTCTGTTAGTCACCCATTTGTCTGCAGGATATGTTGTTCAGTCCTGATTACATTCTGAAGAAAGACCAAGGATGGTCCTGTCCTTGGTGTGGAATTCGATTCTCTTCCTGCAGGGTCTCTTTGCATGGCTCTCGAAATAATCTTTCTTGCCTGCAGATTCACAGGGAACCTAAAAAGAGAAAGGTATCCACTCGAGAAATGATAAATAGATAGGATGGCATTAATAGTGGTCCAGTGAAAAGACATGGCATTGGCAAGGGTTTGATGACAGCTTGGCGTGCAGCCAATCTTGGTGGTGGAGACTTTCCTTCTTGTGGATATTATTGGAGGAGTTGGTGCTTCATCACACATGTCAACTTCAAAATTAAAGAAGTCTTGTTGTCAAAGCAAAAAAAAGCATAAACAACTCTTGTAATGTTACAGAGGAAGCTGAGGGACAAGTTATTAAGAAAAAAAAAAGAAAGCCTTTGATGAAGAAGAAAAAGAGGAGAAACAGGATTCAGTTTTGAAGAAACCCGCAGGGTAAATGCAACCTTTCTTTGGAAGGGGAATAACCAAGAACTCCTTGATAAATTTGCAATGCTAGTGGATGATGAAGAATTGGAGATGAATGAGTTACAAGCAGGGCAAAATCCTCTCTCCTGTTCAGATCATTTTGGTTCCAATGGGATTCAATGGTTATCCCTCTATAAAGATGTTTTAAGCAAAATTTCCTCCAATTTCGGTCAAAAAGTAGTGGAAGGAAGAAGCATAAATGGCAACCTGCTGAAAATAGGAAATGAAGACGATGATTTTACCGCCGAAGCAAACCTGCAGTCCAGAAATCTCTAGCAATAGATTGAAGCTAAGTGCTCTTTTCATTTTTCTGGTTTTAGATGCAAATTAGCATAGATCGCTACAATGACCCTGCTGTTATTTTTATCTTAACAGCACTCCAAATCATTGGCGTATCCTATGAAAGCGCAAAATTGGCTTGGACGAGCTCCTAAGCACATATGAATTTCTTACTAATATGTCTTCGAGTTTTGCCTCGATTGTCGAATTAATTTGTTGCATCTTTAGTTTAAAAGATCCGAACCCCACGTTGCGGTAGGCTCTGCCTCCAACTTGATGGTGTAAAGATCTCATATATTTTCTTTTGTATTTTAATTACTACTTTCTGTATTTTATTCTACAATTTAATTTCCATATTATCGAACCATAGAATTAGTAGGTCAGCCACATGCTGGAAGTTATTTATTTACTGCTTTCTGTATTCTATTTTCTAGAGTTGATTTCCTATTATCGAACCCAGACTTGATAGGTCGAGCCACCTGCTGGAGGTTCTTATTTCTACTTTCTGATTTTATTTTTTGTAATTTAATTTCTAAATCATCGACCTTAGAATCGTTAAACGAGCCACCTGCTAGAGGTTCTTTTATTACTAACTGCTTTCTCACTCTATTTCATGTGTTTTGATTTCTACTTATTACACCCCAGAATTGATAAGGCCGAGCTACATGCACAGAAGTCGTACACTGCCCAGAAATCGTTAACTCACTCCCTCTTCGGCTTCAAAATTTTTAATGCTTATCTTTATATACTTCTTTTTTATTCGCTTTTTTTAATATTGCATTTATATTCAAAATATTTTGTATCGTCAGTCTTATATAATTTGAAAATACCAAAAAATGTCATTCATGTGCATTTCATATAGTATAACTCATGCATACTTTGCCATGCCGTATACGTATTCGTATTACAATTTTTCTATGTTTTTCGATCTGAATCCCAAATCGCGGTAGGCTCTGCCTCCTACTTGGTGGTGTAAAGATCTCATGTATTCTATTGACTGTTTTTGTGATACGCATGTCATATTCGTATGTCATGTACGCATGTTACATACGTACGTCGTATTAATTCATGCATATTCATCCAAAAAAAATTCAAAAGAAAAAATCCCAAAAATTAGGAAACAGGCCATTTCGACTGGCCAATCCTATTTTTGAGGATCTTCCATCTTGAACTTTTCAAATGATGATTTTACCCCTCATAGGTAAATTGTTTTGAAAAATTCCAAGAACTCAGAAAAATCCCAAAAAATTTAGGAAACGGGCCATTTCGACTGGCCAATGCCATTTTTGATGATTTATTCGCATGTCGTGTCCGCATGTCCCCTTTCACATGTCGTGTACGCATGTCCACGTATGCATGATTCGCGTATACATGTTACATACGCATGTCCATGTATGCATGTCGCGTTCGCATGTCCACGTACATATGTCGCGTTCTCATATCATATTTATGTGTTTTCGTATCTGCATAATCATATTCGTATGTATTTGTATCCGTCTGTCTGTGTTCGTATGCCCACATACGCATGTCCACGTACGTATGTTGCGTCTGCATGTCCGCGCTCGTATGTTGCATCCGTATATCTGCGTTCGCATGCTGTATTTGTATATCCACGTTCGTATGCCATATTTACGTGTCCACGTTCGCATGTAACGTACGTTCACATTTGCATATCATATTTGTATATCCATATTCTCATATTCATGATTGCATGTCCGTGTTCGCATGCATACGTTCGCTGTCTATATTTGCATATTCACATTTTGCTTATTCATGTACCCATTACCATCCATGCATTCCATCTAAAAGTGAAAATACAAAAAAAAAAAAGGAAAAGAGAAGAGAGCATCTCACTAGAGCCTTAGGAGTAAACCAAGTCTGAGTTGCCAAATTAGGATATCCATAGAATTAAGGTATCGAAAGGGTATTAGCTTTAATTAACTAGTGTAACCAAGTCCCCGAACTCATAAATCTTTGGTTCGGAGAAGTAATTTAGTTCTCCCCGCTAATTTACTTAAGTTTCTAATCGACTTATCAAAAAATGATTAGTGACGACTCCGAATTCTAAAATCACTTGAACAAAAACCAAAGTTGTGATTCGATAGGGCTTGGAAGAGTCCGCATTAGGTTAGTCAATCTACTTAACCTAATATCCATTAACCTGGGAATTTTCCACCATAGAAATTTTTAGGTCGCGACACCACTATCACATCTGTATACTAAAATCTCTAGAGGAGTCTAAATAGTGCAGATACAACTCAAAGATCCTTAGGGCATCAGATCTAAATGGATGAGATAAAGAAGATTTCCACATGAGAAATCCAAAACTCAAAGTTCAGGAATGAAGCCTAATGCAAATGGATGTGATAAAACTAAAGATGCCCCAAATCAGATCAAAAGTCATCTAGTTGAAATTGGACTGCTTCACGCTAACACATGTATCCATCCATTTTGCAATTACTGAATGATATCGCTAGGAGGTCATATCTAGATAGGTGATCGGCCTCTTCGGTGTCACTTCCTTATCTAAGAATGTGTAATTGTCAGATTTTGTCTTGTCGGTCTTTCGTCTCTATGTTCCTGTGTTGGCTCATTTGAACTTTTTGGATAACGACCCTTTAAGTACCACCCTCGTAGTGTGTGGCTTCTGGATCGTAAGGGGACACCAGGCTCTTGTCTTTGCTCCTTTAATGCGGTGACGCTTCTTTGCTTCATGAATCTTCATCCATTCCCTAACTTAACAATCTATTTCTAATCCTCTCAAGTACGTTGCGACGTGGGAATCCTTTGAGTGAAGAAGATTACACCCGATGACCTCCCTCCTTCGAGCGAATTGAAATGCTCCAAATGACTTTTTATTAGCGTCATGTCGTTGAATGCTCCATTGCTCCTGTTGGGAATCTTGTATTCCTCTCGGGCAGCGCGCGGAAAATGACAATCAATTTCATTCAAATGCAGATAAAAATAGTGGAAGCATGAGATTCTGTACACCTCGATCTCTCTAGGGTATCTCGCGTGTTTTAATCAAAAATCTAAATCACACATCAAGTGGATTTCAGGCTTACCTCAAGAGCTAAAGCTTGGATGGGCTTGTTTTTATGTTCTCGGAGTCCATCAAATGTCGAACCTCTAGTTCAGACACACCACCGGATGCGCGGCAACGGAAGATGAAGCTCACGGCCGTCCGTTCCTCAATCGTTCTAGCGACCGTTGAGAAACGACGAATGGAGCTCGTTTTCTCTGTCACGAAACACCTCACAACCCTCTGGTCGTTCTCAGTAAAATGAGAGTTTGAAACTCCCTAGGATTCATCACGAGAACAACACGAAATTCTCTCGAGGAAGGGTGAAACAGAGAGGTTTCAAAAGGTTCTAAAACCTTAACCCCAATCCCTATTTATAGGGGTTGGGCGAGGGGTAGGGGCAGTAATTTACCGCTCCTCTTTCACTGCCTTTAACCTGGTCAAAGGCGGTTTAGTCCGCCTTTGACTACCGATCGGTGGGCCAGTCCAACTGGCCCATTTTGCAAGGGCAATGCTGGCCCGTCGACCGCACCGCACCACCTTGCTATTCCTCATTGATGTCCTTCTTGAGTCGCGATCGCATCACTTTATTTTCCTTATTTTTCGTGCCGTCTTATCAATAAAAAATCTTATCTGTTAGGACTTTCTAGAATCCTTTATTTTGGATAAGATTTCTTATCCTTTAGACATTCTAGTGGATAAGAAATCCTATCCTTATCATCTCGTGATTTGTGCAGATGTCACATCAAGATGACATGGTGCTTGTACAGCGCTTGCATTGCATAGTCATCCATTTGACATCATGCTTACGCAGCGCTTGCATCAGTGCTTGCGTAGCGCTTGCATTGCATAGTCATCCATATGACATCATGCTTGCACAGCGCTTACATTAGTGCTTGCGCAACGCTTGCATCAGCGATTTATCCGTTTGTGATTAGAAATTAGAATCAAATCTAATTTGAACTAATTTTCATTTGACTATCATAATAGTTGATTGCATACAGCTCTGCAATATTGCCTTCCATATTTGATATCGCCACGCACCAGTAATGGTGTGTAACATTCCTAGGTTCACTACTGAGCTAGAAGTGAGACTTATACTATCAAATAAGTATTTCTAAGAGAACTGATTGTCCCTAATTAGTCTCTGGGTCCCCCAAGCCATGAGTGACGTCTAGCAACATATTATGACTACCCAGACAATGTGAATATTACAAGAACATGAATGAACATGTCCGCTTTGGCTTACAGTGTAATTCAATCCTTTTGTCTTAACATTGTCCCAATCGAACGAAGGCCATGGCAAATGTCAAGCCCACAAGTTCGATCATATGCCTCAATTTGTCCGATATGCATTCAATCTGTCTGACGTGCATTCATGAGACAATCGCATCTGCCTTGACCGAAGCCTTTCCAATACACCGTCACGATCATATTGCATAAGGCAACAGCCTCGCTTCGCGTAGTAAGGAGACAGATCCCATAATGCATACACCTATGACTTCGTATGCGAATAACTATGACCATCAAGTACAAAGGTAACTTGTGAACAATAGCCACCCAACACACAAGTCAGCACTGTGCCTCAGGTCTAAGGATCACTTACAAGCCAAAGCCAGAACGATTAGACGTTGACCCAACGCGATGTTGGGTTTCTAGTGGCCTCGGGCGCTTGTCACATACATGAAAACATCTCATACACGCAGCGAAAGAAAATAAATTCAAACGGCGTCTCGGATCGTCTTAAAAGACCTTGTAGACTTTAATAAAAAATCGCACTTTCTAAAGCAAGTTTAGAAACGTCCTTAGAATAACAGAGGTTGAATCCGACTCTGCTTCTTTGTCCTCGAGCCCAAGAGGTGTCGGGCTTCTAGTTCAAATACGCCCTGGCACCTGTGCTACTTGGAAGATGGAGATTCGGAAAAACAGCCCTCGGATTATGCTAGTAATCCTCACGGTGTCTTGATCTGAACCCTTCGTTTTCAACCAATGGAAACACAACCTTTGTGTATCCGAATCGGTTGATTCTCGAGCTCACTTTCTCACGAAATTTGACACGTATATGTGTGTCTCTCTTGGGTATCTAACCTTGGAACCTTAGGCCCCTCTCCCCTATTTATAGAGGATTAGAGAGAGGGAGAGAATGAGGGGGAGGGGCGGTTTATACCGCCCCTCCAAACCGCCTCACGTAGCTGCCAATGGGAGGCCCAATGGCGGTGGTCAAAGGTGGCAATTTTGCCGCCTTTAACCAGCCCCGTCGGCTGGTCGTGGGCGGCCCAAACGTTATCGTTTTGGGTGGCGATCCTCATCAATGGGCTCTAGACATTCTAGGCTTGATGCCCTAAGAGTTTCGTGATTAAATCACGTCATTTGGCGTGCTAAACATCTCTGTCAAATGGATAGAAAATTCTATCCTACTTTTGACTTTTCCAAGGATAACCTTTCTTATCCTTTCTCTTTGGATAACAATCCTTATCCAATGATGATGCAGGCATGATGTAACTATTAAATCATCCATGACATCATCATGATATGATGCTTATGTTATCAATTTCGTCCTTTAGTGAGCTTTGGAAAAGGGAAACGAATGCAATTCATTTAACTCCTTTTGACTATGACAATAGTCCTATCACATTCTCGCGATCCCGTCTTCGTTATGAACATCGCCAAATGTCGATTAAGGCGTGTGACATCCCTAGGTTCACCCCTGAACTGGTAGCGAGATTCCTTAAAGAATTGATTTTCCCAAATCAATCCTTAGATCCCACAAACCGTGAGTGACGTCTAGCAACATACCACGGTTACTCAGTCAAAATGAAGTAAGAGGATAAAGTGAATCTGTTGGCCTTGGCTCGCTATTATTTAATTCTTTTGTCTTACCATGTCCCGATTGAATGAGGGCCATGGATATTTGAGTCAAATCACATATTCGATCATATGTACAAATCTATCTGACGTATATTTAGCGAGACTCCTCTCGACTTCTACCTTGGCCAAGGACTTTCTAATGCATTGTCACACATAGGTTGCATAAGATATCAACCTCATCTAATGAGGAGACAGATCTTAACTGTTGTCCACGCTTGTGACTTCATATATGGAGGATTGTGGCCATCATGTACAGAGTCGGATCAATGATTGGCTAATATCGTACCTGTGAACCACAGCCTTCCAATATACAAGCCAGCATCGCAGCTCAGGTCTGAGGACCATTAACACACCAAAGCCAAAGCAATTAAGACATTAACCAAGAATGAAGCCTTCATATTAGTCAATCGCTTTTTCGTCACGTTCATTGGATTCAATCGAATTCGTTTCGATACGAACACCTGTGTTCCAGCTTAGACGTCTAACATTCGATGATTTGTGACTCGTTATCCCTATTAGGCATCTAATACTTAATAGCGAGGCTGCGAACACATTGATCTCAACCGGCTCATGGATGTCCAATCCACGATCCTTCGACCAGGAACTAATTTGAAGATCAGAAACCAACTAATGACCCGTCACACATATTCTTGACGCCTCAAGAATGGGTATTAGTTCTAACTGATCTAATGGACTTTATTCATCTAAAATAAAGGGACAAGATGAATAAATAAGTGTCTTGCCATTAATATAATATCAATAGTACAATATCTATGCCATGTATGTGACCATCACATGGTTGCTTTAGGGCATACTCCTAACATGCAAAGCTTTCCATGTTTGCTAATCATCCACTGTGTGTCACGTTCGGTGAACTCGTCCTCGACGAGCACCTGCATTTTCAATTCGGACATCTAATGTCCAATGACTTGTGACTCGTCGTCCCTATTGAGTATCTAATACTCAATAGTGAAGTTCCTAAAAATGCACCAATCTCAAGCGGTTCAATGACGCCCAATCATTGAACCATTGATCAGGAACATATTTAAAGATGGTGTATTGACTGAGGACCTGTCACACATATTCTCGACGTCTCAAGAATAGCTTTTAGTCACACCTAATCTTATGGACTTCATTCATCTGAGTAATTGGGCAAGATGAATGAACACATCTTGCCAATCAACTAAATGTCATGTTGAAAGCTCAACTTATGCCCTTTGTGATGATTGTTTTTAGGGGATACTTCCAATAGCTCCCTTGTGAATACCTTAGGGACTAAGGACTGATTTGGGAAAACCATCCTTTTATCCTAAAAATGGCTTTCAAATTAATCACTTAGATGATGATTCTTTTGTGAGACGATGCATGATATGTATAGTATGTAGAATTTAAAGTGTATAGAAATGAATTACAAGTTAAAGGTAAAAAGGCCTTACCAACCGAACCCTTTTTTCTTCATTTTTATTCTTGGTTTTATGCATACCAACTGTCCAATTCATGTGCGCATGAGATAGGTGAGGATTTAACTCTAGAAATAAAAAGAAGGGATAGGGCATGGACCTAAATAGCTCCAACTATCTAACTAGATGACTTTACCCACAAGTGCGATCAAATATCAAGTGGGTGACTTTACCCACAAGTGCGATCAAATATCAAGTGGGAAGAATCATCAATGCAGATAGTGAGCGGGATCAAATATGGTCAACCCAAGTGCAATCAAACGCTAGAGCTTTGCATATCGATCCTTATCTATAGCAACCTAGAAAAAGTGTTTCACGACTTGGGTTTAGGCACTTGTGTGTGCAGGTGTCGTGATCCTCAGAATATGCAAGACATGCACAACAGTTGGTATCAAAACAGTGCTTCTAAATTGCGAGAAATAAACAAACAACCCCAAACTCCAATCCTTTACAAAATACGTCAACAATCACTCCATCCCTTATAACTTCCATCTGCAAAAACATTTAACACGTGTGATTAGGGGACTTACCTCACCTTCAAGAGCGCCTATAGAAAGATATGTCAGAAAAACACTCAACTTTTTAATCAGCTCAAGTTCTCTAATGGTTTAAAACCAAGTCTCTAGCAGAGTCGCCAGTCTGTCACGACCCTTTTCCCTCTCACGAGAGTGTTGCACGGGAGGAGCGGAAGTAGGCTAATGGATTGCTAAGCCCATATTAATATCGGGCCATAGCTCGATCCCTTCCAAGCATATACCAAATCGCGTCAAGGAGAATTTTAAAATCGAGATCGACTTTATTGTGGTCGAGTGATATGTGCTCAATGTACATGCCATAGGAGTCGCCACCAATCATTTTGGAAGGTATGATTAGAAACCCTATCGAGCGATTAGGAGAGATCATTCGATTTTACGAGAACTAGAGAAATGAGTTCGAGGGCTTAGTTACGTCGACTCATTAGTCGACGCTCTTTTGGTACCTAAGTTAAGTGATTTCGTAATCTAGAGAATTCATGCAAGCACTTTTGGGAAAGGTAAGTCCTAAAAGACCTAAAGGGGTCATGTAGATGGGATAAGCTAACCTATCACTGACAATTAGTAATTGAAAGTGCGTAGATCAATGAATCAGTACATACGGATAAATCACATCAAAACAATACTCAAGTGATCACATGGCAAGCCTAGTAAAGCCTTAAGGACTCAGAGAATTGTTATGACCCAAAAAAAATCGGGCGTCCTGATTTTTAGGTTAATGGATTATTAAATTAATTAACTAAATCAATTAATTTAGCTCGAACCCTCTCAAGTTTTATCAAATCGTGACTTATGGTTAAAATGAGTATCTTACAAAAAGATTTTAATTTTGGAGTCGCTACTAATCATTTTGGGTAGGTGTCGCGATTAAAATTTTGATGGTTGAAAATTCCCAGGTTAGCGGATTATCAGATTAATTAGATTGACTAACCTAATACGGACTCTCCCAAGCCCTATAGAATGGG
>JAGVVM010007182.1:0-24023 GCA_019149425.1 Psidium friedrichsthalianum
ATGGATGTCTATGGCTCCCTGGCACGCATTCTGTCAATGTTGCTCATCAATTACCATCGTGCTGCTAAGAATTTGTCATTGAATGGGTCACAAAACAATTATGGGAGAAGCATTCAGGGTAGAAACACCCCCTTTCAGAGGGATTGCTGTACATTTTGGACATAAATCAGCATGCTGCCAAGAGAGAATGAAAATTGGAGAGTCAAAGTCAAGATGTTTCAGCGCATGCTAGTTCTCGTGCTAGAAAACTAGGTAAATGGGGAGCCATCTCCCTGTTGTGTTTGGCTCCATCAGGAATTGGAATTTCAGCCAACGAACTTCCTTTCTTTTCAGAAATCAAGAAAAACCTGTTCCTAAGATTCGGGAATTAGATTCAGTGGGGATGAGCAATGCAAATGATTGTGTTTTGTTAGAGTTAGAGATCCTGCTGCTTCAAAGGTTGAGTTCTGACCTGGCCATCACATGAGCAAAACTCGGCTTCAGGGAATTCATTCCATCTTTCATGGGCTTAGTGGATGTTAGGCTCATTGGTATAATAAGTCATAGCTCCACATGACAAATGGTACTATTGTAAGTAAACTGTTCGTTATTAATGATAATGATCAGATAGTATCATTGTTGTCCCTTATAATCATGCTTTCTGCTATTTTCCAGTTGAGTGACTCGAAAAACCCCCCACTTAGTCCTGACTTTGATGCAGTGGCAAACTGCTTGTGATGGAGGATCTTGGAAGAGTCTTAAAAATGGCACCAGCTCATTGTTGCCTGGCAGCAAAAGAAAGACAGGTGGGCCAAGGGATCTCTCCTATATGTGACATAAAGCAGTCCATGATCTACTGAAATTGGTGATGGAGATACAGACACGAGCTCAGAAATTTCCCTTGTTTCAACATCTACTAGTATTTTTGGGAGTGGAATATACAAGATCCAATGACATATTAAAGGCCGTGAAGCAGTGTAAGCCTGTGTTTGGCAGTATCCTCTCTGATACTGTTAAGCGTGATTCATTGATGTTCGCCCATATTTTATGGACGTTTCAAAAAGTGCCTCGCGTTTGACAAATCTGGTGTGGATTTTCATAGAGTATGTGGGCAAGGAAATGTTTTTAAATGTCTATAATACTGATTCCTCTTGCTTCAACAGTACAAGTTTACATTCATGAAAGGAGGAGATGTGTAGCTGCTTTTCGTGTTTTTACAGTTGGAAGTTCAGCAAAGAGGAATCCTTTTCAGATAAATTACTTGATCAGCCTCAAGATGCTTACTTTTAAGAGAGAGAGTAATAGTCTCGGGAAAAGTTTTCCCCTCACACGTAGTGTTTCATAATGTTGACAAATTCCTCACGCCCACGATGTGTCACCCATGTGTTTTAGGCTCATTTCCCATTGCAAGCTCACATCGGGCTTTCCATCTGGAGCAATATGAACCCACTTTGTCAAAACAGAAGGCATTAACACTACCTCATGTCTACTTGACGACATTATAGAGATTACTTGCACTGAGGCAAATATTGAGTTATCTCAACAGCATCGAGAAAATATTGGGTTAATGAGCCATGGTAATGAGGAGCATAGTGGCTCCTCTTCTTTCCAAATGCAACAGACTCTTGTTGATCCAATAAAATAGCCGAGAGAGGGGGACTCATTCTACTTGTAGACAAATGATTTTTGAGTTGGACACCACCTCACTGCCTGTTGTTGCTACTAGCAGGATTTTCGTGTTCCTCCGGAAACTGGCAAGCTCAATTGCTTATCATTGTTTTAAGTTTAGAGGTTATATGATTTTGTTTGTTTCTTGGTGAGGTATGAATCATGTAAGGTTTACACCTTCTAATTTTATCCAGGTCAGGACTCAATGGCTACAGCAAGTTTATTATCAATAGAAGCTAATACTGGTGTCAACTCCCACAGGGCCTCTTCACAAAGTCAGCCCTCCAACAAGGCCGTTCTCATGATTGAGTATATGGTTGAATTAGTGATTTTTGATATCATAGAGTTGGGCTATGCATTATGGTTTTGTCAGATGAGTAAAATGTTTAACTGCATGCCAGTACATGAGCTCTCATGAGCTAAAATAGTTGCTTTCACATGAAAAAAAATTAAATTTGCGTGGAATAGAAACATAGTGCATCTAAAAGATCAAGAACTGCTAGGATATTTAGCATTTGATCTGTGTTCCTCTAATTTATAATGCAAAATGAGATTCTTTCCTCTAACTTTTTCAGTTTTAATTGTCAGACTTAACCAATCTGAGAGAATATTCCCTGCACCAACCATTGTTGAGAGATGCTGTCCCATTTGGGATCTCTGTGTTCCCGAGTGTTTCTGTAGGTGCTAGGCAGATGAAACATCCAAGAGGAAGCTTTGAATTTCAAGCTGACAGAACTTCCAAGAATGGCAGAAAGGGCTGGGTGGCCAACCTCACATGTTTGTTGCGGCGGAAAATGCGAAAGATAATACTCGTTTGGAGGAGAAGCATGTAGCCTTAGATCTGACTGTTGACTTGTCTAGGAAGAGTCTTGGGAGAAGTGTCAATTTGTCTGTTCAATGTAGTGATGGTCCTAGTGAGGTAGAAAGGGAGGGCGATACAACGTGCATGGACCATGTGGGACATTTGGTGGGTGGAAGAGGAAATGAAGTCCAGCTTAATAGGGCTGGTAAATGCTTTGATAGGGCTGAGCAGGCAGTTGACTCTATTAAAGAACATGAAAAATCTATTGTTTCTTCTGGATGCTCTGCCCCTGCAGTGACTCAAGCATCAATTACAGTTAGCAATGCTAGCACTTGTGCTGTTGATGCTCAATATGTTGAATGTGCAAACCAAGAACGTGAAAAATCTATTGTTTCTTCTGGACGCTCTGCCCCTGCAGTGACTCAAGCATCAGTTACCGTTAACAATGATAGCACTTGTGCTGTTGATGCTCAGCATGTTGAATGTGCAAATCAACTTGTAGTTGATGAAGTATCAGGTGTTGATCAATGCTGCTCATCTGATTACCATTCTGAAAGTAAAGGAAGTGCTGAGTTTCATTGCACCAGTCCTCAGGCCAATGCTAAAAGAGTTTCCTTCAGAAGTAACCAGTGATCACTTGTCTAATAATCTTCTAGGTGACTGAACTTCATGGGTTCCTTGACAGGGAACAAAGGTCGAAATTGCATCCATGATGACCTTCCTGTTCATAAAAGGTCAAAGTATCTGCATAAACCAAAGGCTGTGTTGAAGATTCGGAAGAGACGGAGGTGATGAAGTTGAGTGAACTGGGGTCATCTTTTTCCCTGCAAAACATACTAGAAAAATAATATTTACTGGTTATGAAGACCATGACTCTTGGTTGTTTGAGGACAAACAGATGTTTCCCATTCTGGCCATCGAGCATCATGTTCAGATGATGATTGTTTTTTAAGAACCAATTTAAGGTGCTACCAGTCTCCCTTAGGTCCTTCAAAATTATCATGCCGGAAAAGAAACCTGCAGAGCATATACAATGGCGAGGTGGCAAGGAATAAACAAATAGCCTGAGAGATCACATTAATTATGGTAAAGATCCCCTAGTTACATGTGTGAAGAAGTTCAGGGGAATAAGTGCTAGAGATGCGTCTGTGCAGCCAAAATTTAATGTGATGTGTCATTACAATGCTGAGAAGTTTCCCGAGCACAAATCAACTGGTTTCAGAAGGCATCTCCACTGCAGGTCAATGCCGGTCGAAAGACAGCAAAGCCTATGGTATGTGGACTATACGGTGAAATATGTAGTGGAGACTTTGATTTATACATGTCAAAGCCAGCAAAAATCGTTTCACTGAGCAGGATTCTCAAGAAAGCAAGAAAATGTAGAACACCTGGAATCTGTGGGGATATGCTAGCATGCACGAGTGGGTTGAAAAAGGCTGCATATGGAGGAAGTGATGGATCGGCCAATGAAATATATAATTTGGTGCAAAACGAAGACAGTGAAAGCCATGATGTTCAATCCTGCAAACTGTTGCAACATTCTGCTGCAAAAGCATCAGTAATTGCGTGCCTGCAAGAAGAAGACGAGTTATGTGCTGGAAAATGTGGGAAAAATAGTGTTGTTGGTACTCACGATCAACAGGAATCGAAATTTGGGAGAGTGCAGGAGCGTACGCGTAGCCTTAATGAGCTTTCTTTGCCAGGTAAAAGTGCTGTCCCCACCATAGATTTTCACATTTTGGATGGGCCGATTGCTCTTTATGTTGAAAGAAGAATAAAAAGGTTTAATGGTTGAGTTCGGTGCAGTTTCCTATGTAAATGCGAAACTGTGGCAGGTCTTTGCATTCCCCTATAATTTGTGAAAAGAAATCAGTGGGTTTATAACAAATGTAAGTGTAAATCCCTTCCCATCGACGTTAACTAATATTTTTGCTTCCCCTTTTTAGTGTTGCATTCTGTGTTTTCTACTGAATAGAATGAATTTCCTTCTATCTGAGCAATACAACTAACCACGTTAGATCTGATGCATATATCCTTGACTTAATACTATAATCCACATTATTCAGAATCAGTACATAAACCAGTCTTCCACAGATACCTTATAAATGTATGGCCTGAAAGAGTCTGTCAATATTTGACCGGGTCACTGAGCATATCTAAAAGCCAATTGAGCAAAACTTTTGCCTTTTCTAGTTATTTAAGCAGTTTCCAAATGATTATACCGGTGGATAGTGCTTAAAATGTGTTTTTAAGAAGTGAAGATGAGCCTACTCTCTCTCTTCTCTCTCTCCTCTCTCTCTCTCATGATGATGATGATGATGATTCATGGGGCACATGCAAGATATTATATTCCTTTTTTCTCTTGCCAGATAGATTTTGCATTGGGAAAGATCATTCTGGAAATTGATTGTCTTATTGACCTTTGATTGATGTTATTGCAAATGAGTTCTAGTTTTGTAGTGAAGAGAATGCATGCGACTCCATCACTATGAAAATGAAAATAGTCAGATAGGGAAAGCACAATACGTGCCTATGTGTCTTTGTTTGGTCAATGGAATTTGCACTTTTTGCTAGTCCATATGGATGTCCAAAAGTGATTTGGAGAATTTTGCTTCTGTAAGTATATTCTAGATTGAATGGATTGTTGTCTGTTGTGTGCAAGTGAGGTAACTGACATTAGGTGAAGAAGCACCTTATAAAATTGCATCAAGATATGTCTGGGCAACCAGTGACATTTTCCAATTCAGAAAACGATGAACACTTATCATGTAACAACTAAGCCCTCTGGGTTTGCTCAAGAATAAGATGGGGGATCTAAGGCAAATACCATCAAATAAGGTTGGAGCAAATTCATGGGTTGATACTCTATGCTAGGGCAAGATAAAAGTTTTGGTAGACTATAAGTGAATTGGTAGTATCATACTGAATTTGTGCATGCTCTATTAACATTGAGTCTTAACTTTCCGCTTTCCAAGTGTCTCGTTGTAGTTATTTTTTTTCTTTTTAACCAATGAAAGTTGCCTGCCTTCAGGAGTGAGCCACAGTTCCAAGAATTTTCCCTGAAGAATATCAGAACTGTGACAACAAGGAGATTGAGTAAAATCTTCAAGGATACTGAGATAGCAAGAGTTCCTGCACATGGGATATCCGATGTTACTACTATTAAGTGAGCAATGAAGTTGTTTGATTGCATTACTCTTCTTCTGGTTTCATAGTATATTGCAATTTGGTCTGTAGATGTTCGAGATCACATTTCATTGGATGGTGCAGATGCTATGCTGAGCTGGATCGGTCGTCTAATTTGGATGCTGATGCATTTTGCTGCATATGCCAAAGGTTGAAGCAAGACAAGCTAATTGCTTGTTGGAGGGTAGCCAATGCTTGGTCCAAGTATGTTCATAGTTTACTTACTCTGTTTACATCTTACTTTGATTTTTGTTTATTTTTCCCACGAGATCCCCCCACTTACTTTATAAATCAGACAAGATGGGAACTCTAGCCTAGGTGGGTGCCAGTTGGATTGATTCTATAACACCTATTATTATTATAGTAAACAGATACATCGGTAATGATATATTATTCCTACAGCGTGTGATAGGGATTCCTTTTCTCCCTATGCAATGGTTTGTGATAAACTGTCGTAAATCTTCAAACGGATGTGCTATAATCTGCCTTTAGTTTTAATTTCCAACCTTTCTGAATTGTACTATTATTGAGCTTTAAAAATCACTTACTTTTCAATCTTGTTGTGAAGCAGGAGAAAGATTTTGTTTGTTCGTGATGATTTCTTCTGTCAGTTTGAGGACTTAAGTGGGGCAACCAACTCTTGAATATTATAGTTTATAATTTTGGAGATGGCCATAGGTGACAGTCGTAGGAAATTGTACTGACTTGGAATTTCTGTAATGTTTCCTGACCGTACAGATATGAAAGGATCTAATGAGTCGGCACAGTTTTAATTCTTGAGTACAATTCGACAGGAATATTCAAGGCTCGATGCACAACTTGATCTTGGTTGAGCTTGACTCAATTAAGTTTTTAATACTCTCGAATTCACTCAACCTGATTCGTCAGTAAATATTAATTTGAGCTCAAGTTAATTAAGCTTGAAGCTGAACTCGAATTCTAAAGTTCTACTAACATTGATAATCATGACTAACTTTATTATGTAATGAATACGCAATTAGGCTTGTGAGTTACTTGAGACCAGGTATTTTTAGCATGAATTCCACCCAATCAAGTACTTGAGCTACTCATACTTGAAAAAATCATGCCGAGTTCGAGTAATTTGTGGTCGAGCTAGAATATCTCACTATTAGGTTGACTTAGAAGGTCAATTCTCTTACATTCCTAAGATGATCCATAATGATCCTCTAATCTTTTATGAGAAACAATGACCTTTTCTTTCCTACTTCATGGATATGCATTGTGCTTTTTACCTTTTTAATCAATGGTTGAAGAAAACAGTCTAGTCTCTGATTATCTAGAGGTGAAGGGCATTTAAAGAATTGCTTCTTTTGGCCTTGTTATTTATAGAATATATAAGCTGGAAAATGAAGATGCAGCTGCTCCCTTGAGCTTCTCTTTGTTTATTGTAGGATAGATGAAAATGTATTTCCCCGAGTTCCACCTCATAAACCTATGCTTACTTCCAAAAATTAACATTTTAACCGAATATCAATTTGCTGCTTTCAAGTATTGTCTTTTCTTTTTTTGGTAAGGTGATTTCAAGTATTGTCTTCATTATTGGAACAATGAATAAAAATACTGTTTGACCAAAAAAGAAAACAGAACATAAAAATACTGGCTTTGTACATAAATATCTACTAGCGGTATCATACGATCTATATTTCTTGGTTCAATTATTAGGTCGGAGAGTAACATAACAACCTCTATGATGGTAATGTAAGATGATAGGGTAAAAAATGCAATTTATAAAAGAAAATTATAGTCCAGAAATATGCCTATTGACATAATGGTAGTTGCCATTGAAGTTTGCAAACTGTTAAGTGGTAAGCATGGCTAGGAAGTACCCACCTAAGGCTTCTCATCATTGTAGACCCAAATAGTCATCAAGCCAGATAAACAAGCGAATTTATTCATAGGCCCTAATTGAAACCAGAAATCAATTGTTTTGTAACAGTTTTGATAGAGAGATTTTTTACCGATAGGAAGTTCAACTACAGGAAACCAAGGGGGTGCAAACCCATACACAAATAGAGCCCAAAAAACCAAAGCCTTGTACAAAATAGCTCTCAAAACCAGAAAGTGTGCACCCTAAATGGTCATCAAGCCAGATAAACAAGAGAATTTATTCAGAGGCTCTAATTGAAACCAGAAATCACTTGTTTTCTAACAGTATTGATAGAAAGATTTTTTTATCGATAAGAAGTTCAACTGCAGGACACCAAGGGGGTGCAAACACATACACAAAAAGAGCCCAAAAAAAAACTAACGCCTTGTACAAATTAGCTCGCAAAAGCAAAAGGAGCTCAAATACAAGATAATTGACTATAGCAATGGAGGCATTTACATCTATATGCAAGCTTCCATTACACCAAAAGTGTATGACTTTAAGCCAATTTTCAATGAAAATAGCAATGGAAGATTCCTATCTATCAGCAGCTCTCTTGTTCCGCTCCTTCTGAATCAACCAAAAAACAGAGAGGAATGGAGGTAAACCTTATTTTTCAGGGCGCTATAAAGAATGCCCTGCCAAGCCCAAAGTTCTTCCTTGGTTAGACCTCCAATACCTAAGACAACCTGGTTCAAGCATAGGAACCTGTCCAAACCTTTTTTGTCCAAGAGCAACGAAAGAGGAGATGCTGCACAGACACTGCTTACTTTTGGCAGAGGAAGCACCTCTTAACCGGTACTTCCGTTCTAATATCATAACAGGGAGAGCTGAAGATTCGTTTCGTATTCTAAATGCCGATTGTGAAAAAATTCTAGCCTATCTGGTAGTGGATCCCACTTCTATGGTGCAAGCTCATGCGGGTTCAATATCCTCCACATGTAGAAATGAACTTTGATGCTGGCATGGAGCTTCCAGAGAGCCTGTATTCTAGTCACACTGATCACCTGCCCAAAATACTTAACGAAGCAGGCAGATTAATTTTTGTATTTGGACCAATTGTTTGTTCAAGTTATGTAAGGTTGGTCCTGGCATCATTCCAGTTTCTG
The DNA here is from genome assembly GCA_019149425.1 of Psidium friedrichsthalianum. Lineage (NCBI taxonomy): Eukaryota > Viridiplantae > Streptophyta > Magnoliopsida > Myrtales > Myrtaceae > Psidium > Psidium friedrichsthalianum. The sequence goes on from JAGVVM010007182.1 coordinate 8,633, forward strand.
GGGCTACTTTATTGGACATTGGTTTCTTGTTAGTTCAGTCTGAATGGCCCTGCAGGTTTGAAATCTCTGATGTTTATTGACTTCTTATGTGATCCTTTGTGAATAATCAGCATTTGGATAAACAAAAGTTATAAACACTGTTCGAACTTGTTGTTTTAGAATCCCTTGCTGAGCATGTTAACTATGGATTGATAGTTCTACTGGAATTTGTATCAAAGTAACATTGATGTACTAGTAATTTATGATCGAACAATTTCTACTTAACTCAATATGTGTTTTCTCTGATGGCATGAAGGGTTTACTGCAAAGTGAGGTTGAAGGTGTCAATGACAAGAATGTTCATTTCCATGGGAGATGTGCACATCATGATAAAGATGTTGATTGTGGATCCACAACCATTGGCGTTTCTGACATCGTCTGTTCTGGAGATATCTCAAGATGTGCTCGGACAGAGGTGCTTTCTGCATTGGTTCCCTTGTTGAAATTACTGACATAAGAGCTAGCAATTTGACATTGTATTCATATTTTAACCTTTTCTGCAGGGTTACAAGGAAAGGAAACGGTATAATGTCCTCAGTAATCTCCATGGTCTTTACCAAGGCAAATGTGGAAGCCTTGTTCCCCATGACCAGATCAATGCTTGGACTCACATTCATGGTCAGAAGAAATGCTCCCTGGCCATCTTACAGCTGCCACACTCAGTTGCAGAATCTGATTGCCGAGTATGTTAATATATACTGTCTTATCTCCAAATGATATAATCAATTTGCATGCATCAGATGTGGATGACACATGAGATTGTCATATCAAGTTTTCTATTCCTGTTTCATTTTCTGTTTCTTTACTGTCATCTGCTAGGTTCACGCATAATATCTGGATGCTTCAGTTGCAGCTTTTAAGGTTTATGGATGTTTAGTACTTTATGTGAAGGAAGCAATTTCCCTTTGCAAGTTGTCATGCAGAGGGCTCAGTGTTATTTGTGAATGCCACACTAACTATTTCTGTTTCAAACACCTGCAGAAAGAATATGGCCGTTACAAAGAGGCAAAAGGTTGGAAACGTCTAGTAGTGTACAAGTCCGGCATACATGCCCTAGGACTTTATGCCTGTCAGTTCATTTATACAGGAGAAATGGTTTGGCCTTAGGAACCTAGTTTAAATATTGTTCTTTCCCTGCTTGTGGAAGTCATTATAGTTGGGCAGGTGCTCTTGTAGGTTGTTGAGTACATCGGTGAGATTGTTGGGCTACGTATTGCTGATAAAAGAGAGAGCGAGTATCAGTCTGGGCGAAGAATTCAGTGCAAGAGTGCTTGCTATTTTTTTAGGATAGATAAGGAGCATATAATTGATGCTACACGAAAAGGGGGATTGCTCGTTTTGTCAACCATTCTTGCCAGGTAAAGCTTCCTGTTTCCCAACTTTTACTGAAGATCTGAAACTTCTATCTCCTTGTTGGAATGTGGCATTATAGAATATCATTATGCATAGATTGTAATGTCAGTGCGATATTTGTTCATCTAAATAAGGGATTCAATATTTGAAGCCATCGAATGGTAGTAGTAAAAGATCTAAGCCTTGTAGCGCATACGTTCAGAACTGCCTGACAGGGAACATAGTTTGAAGCTGAAATGAGTTGTTGAAGTTGACTTGGGTTTTCACAATTACCGTGTCAACTTTGTTGAGAGCATACCTCACTCTGCAACACTGTAAGCTAGTATGTAAGCATCAACTGACTCATCTTTGTTCTGTGCGATTTATGTGAACAGCCAAACTGCATTGCCAAGGTGATTTCAGTCAGAGATGAGAAAAAGGTACGAAAATAGAGCCCTGGTGTATATATTTCATTTGAGATGCCTTGAGAAAAGCCAACCCCGTCGCACATCACACTGATGCAATGCATGAGAAATTAAAAAAGGGAAATCAGACTTTGAGGCATGAATACAGTTTATTTAAGGAATTTTTTGCCCCACAAGGTGCTAATGGTTACTGCTAAAAATCCTTCAGGATACAAAAAAAAGTCTCAAAATGAGAATACCAGATAACAATTCTAGTATTTCTTCAAAAATGCTCAAAATGAAACAATTAGAGAATAAATGCTGAACTTTTTTTAACCATGAGCGTGCATAGTGCTGAGTGCGCCATTATTCGTGCATGCGCACGTGGATAGGTATGGTTTAGTCCACTTGGCCCATGGTCTTCAATTGTAAGGCTAGAAGCCTTTCACTTATATATTGGTCCGCACATTCATGGCTTTTTGATTTGGGACAAGACACCTTTTTGTTTGTTTGTGCAAACAAACTATCAACAGGGTTCAATGTGTGGTCGTCTAAAGTTTGGAGGACTTGTTGGATTCTTTCGTGGTATGGGATTGTTAGCTTTTTTTGGCCAAATGGCATTGTAACAGTTGAAAGTAGCATTCGCTAAATTACCTGATCCTTGAATTGCAGGTGGTTTTCTTTGCAGATAGAGATATTCTTCCCGGGGAAGAAATCACTTATGACTACCACTTCAACCATGAAGACGAAGGCAAAAAGATACCGTGTTATTGCAAGTCGAAAAACTGTCGGCATTATTTGAATTGATGGTCTGTAAATCATCTATATCACACTCTTGTAAACTTTGCAAGATGATTAAATAACATCAGTTTTCAATTTTTCTTTTTGTTATGTCAGGGAGATATGTTAGTCTGATCCTTCCATTTTTACCATTTCAGCAGAGTTGCCTGAATGTGCGCGATGATCAACCTGAAAATATTGTCCCGAGTTTCATACAACTCTTTCTGTCACGTGTTCGTCGTCTAATGTGGCAAAATGAGCGTGGATCAATGTTTTAACTTATTTATTAAGTTGGGTGAAATAGGGGTTGCCTAAAATGTTTGACATCCGTTAAAATAGATCTAACAAAGCAAAAGTGCCCACTAATATGTCAAAGGACAAGACCGTGAGACTCGACATGGGTGGGCAAAAGCGGACAACGCCTCGAGTGATTGACAACATGGTGTCAAAGAGAGACCCCTTCTAGTAGGTGTAGTTTGTGAAAAACACGCGGAAAATGACGAGCCTATAACAACCTTTTCCAACGTAGATGGAGAGTGTTTGTTGGGGCCAAAGGTTCTAGACGAGGAGTTACTCTTGGCAAATATCTAGGTTGCCGAGGGGAGTATGAATGGAAGTGTGCACCAAACAAGGTTTATCAAACATGGGGAAAACATTCCTAAGATAGATATGTGAAATTGGACTTAAGTTATAACATGCATGTTGCTTAGCATTGGAACTCCAACATTAAGTGTGTTCAAGTAAGTGCATGATTAAAAAGGGTGACCTTTTTAAAAAGGCCCACTTGTACACCAAATGACAAAATTGTGAGGCTCAGTATAGGATGGGTCAAAGTGGACAATATTTTGAGTGAGTTAATTTAGAGATGTCACACCTCAGTGCCTGTGCCTAGCTCCACGAAGGCCAAACTTGGGTCCCTCGAGGCTAGACTTAGTTCATCAGCAGCGAGCTTGTGTCCATGGGGGCCAGGCATGAAACCCTTAAGGATAGGCTCGAACTCCATGCTTGAGTCCTAGATGACCATGCTTAGTACACGGCCTTAGTTTGTCATGGCTTGGCTTGGTTCCTTAATAACCAAGTTGAGGTTTATAATAAATAGGCCTTGTTCCTTGGAGGTCGGGCCCGAGTCCCTCAAGGCTTGGCCGAGGACCTCAATGCTAATGCCTAAGTTCCTAGTGGCCTTGCTTGGGTACTTGGCTATCGCGCTTAGTCACTAGCACTCGGCCTTGGTCCTCAAGGCTAGGCCTAACACCTATGCCATGCTTGGTCCTTGATGGTTGTGCTTGGGTACTGCTTCTGTCACCCAAGTCACTGGAGCCCAGCCTGGGTCCATTAAGGTCGAGCCCAGTTCTTTAACAGTCCAGCCCGTATACAAAGAGGCTGGGCCTAAGTCCCTTGAGGTTGAGCCCGAGACCTTGGTGCACATGGGTGGGTTTGGGACCTTGGTGCCCGTGCCTGGGTCCCTTAAGGCCAATTCTAAAGCCACTTTGCTTTTTTTTTGGTCAACTAAAGCATTCCAATTCATTCAGGAGAAATGGAATTACAAACATTAGTGTTCTTAGCATCGCAACATAAAATATCCCATAAAGGTTGGGGGGTTTGACTATCCAATTAGTGGGGAGCCGCTTTCTCTGGTGGGCTTTGGCGACCCAATTTGAGGCCCCATTTGGCTCTCGGTTAAGGTAAACCACTTTGACTGCTTCATTTCCGAGTTGGGCCAAAATATTTCTGCATTCCACAAATAGCGCGCTAAAGGTCCATGGGCTTTCCTCTGGTGAATCTAGAATGGTTAAGATAGATTTGCTGTCAGTGGCCACGTCCACCTTTTTATCTTCTTGTACGACCACCCCAGCAGAACCGCACGACTCCACCAGCTATTTCTCCTTCGCTTTTTCTTCCTTTAGAAGGTGCAGAGCTTGTAGGACCCCTAGGGTTTCCAGCTCCAACATCGAATCAGCTTTCTCCTCCTTCGCGAATCCAGTGATGATGGCTCCTTTGTCATCCCGATAAATCCCAACTATAGATCTGAGCCTCTCGCCTTCGATTCACGAGCAGTCGACGTTGAAGCTCCACTGGCCCTGTCTCGATGAGATCCAAAAACTAGGTACAACTCTCTTCTTTTCCTTCGGGGATTTCTTATTTAGCTTCCCTCTTTCGAAAATTGATACTTCTCCATCAGCTTCATCCATAATTAGCTCAGGTCTCAGTCGAATCCCGCGAAACACCACACCATTACGCTCTTTCCACAGGCGCCATAGAACGTTCGTGGTTAGTGCAGGAGGTGGGAGTCGTGAGTCAGTGGTAAGTACCTCCCCGATCCACTTGTCCATTCTCTGAATCTGATTTGGAGTTGTGAATAATTGCATTTGGTTGTTTGCCAAATTCCTTTGACCCAGTCGCAGAGCAAGAATATATGTTCTAAGGTCTCAGGGTACTGACGACACACCGGGCATAAAGGGTCCAGGGCGAACTTTCTCTTGAAGAGGCTTTCTTTTGTGAGTAAGGCGTTCTGACATACACTCCATAGGAAGAATATGAGTTTCGGTTGTGTAGGAATGTGCCATATAGATGTCCATAGGCTTTGGGGTGGCTGATATGATGATGTTGCTGATTCTGTGTTGTTTTGCTTTGTGATTTTCCTGATGTTGTGGTAGCCTTCTCTGACCGAGTATCTCCCTTTTGCGTTAGCTGTCCATACAAGTTTATCCCCTGTTGTGCTTGTGTTGATAGGAGTGTCAAGGATTTCCTTTACCGTGTTTTCCTGGAACATCACATTGAGTTTGTAGACATCCCATAATCTAGAGTCTGGGTTAATCACTTCGGCCACCAAGATGGGGTCATCCCTGTTTGCTGGTCCTCCAATTGCTCCGGAGGGTAACCACTTGTGTTCTCTAATATTGATACTTCGTCCATCACTCACTGCTTATCTGGTGTCTTTTTCGATGCAGTCTCTTCCTAACAGCAAGCTCTGCCAACCCCATGAGGGTTTAGGCCCTTTCTTAGCAGACCAAATATCTTCCTTCGGGTAGTAAATGCCTTTGAAAACCTTACTCGAGAGTGCTGAAGGATTTTGTGCTAGTCTCCATGCTTGCTTGCCCAACATAGCTTGGTTGAAAGCTATAAGATCTTTAAACCCGAGTCCCCCTTCTATTTTACACTTCTTCAAAGATTCCCACTTCTTCCAATGAATGCTAGCTTTTGATGTGTTTTGTTTCCACCAAAAGTTGGCTATTTTCCTCTCTATCGCCTTGCATACCGAGATACAGATCTTGAAGATCGACATAGCATATTGTGGGAGGACTTGTACCACCGTTTTGATCAAAATCTCCTTTCCTGCCTTGGACAGTAGCTTCTCTTTCCAACCTTCAAGTTTCATATTGACTCTCACAAGAATCCATGCAAACATGTCTTTCTTCGTTTGGCCCCAGTCTGAAGGGATACCCAAATATTTCCCAGTTTTTCCAATGATTGGGACTCTTAATTCTGAGGCCAGATTCCTCTTCAGGGGGTCTGGACAGCCTTTGCTGAAAAATTCTCCAGATTTGTTGAGATTGATGGCTTGCCTGGAAGCTAGACAATATTGGCTCAATATACTAGCTAGGTTTTGACATTCCGTGATCGTCCTGCAAGAAAAATATAGCATCGTCCGCAAATAGGAGATGGGATAAAGTAGGGCAGCTTTTACTCAATTTGATTCCTTGCAACGAGCGATCCTCCACCCCTTTATACAATAGGGACGACAAGGTATTAGCCAAGATAATAAATAAGTATGGAGATAGTGGGTCACCTTGTCTAATGCCTCGAGAAGGCTGAAAATATGGAGTGGATTCGCCATTAATCTTAATGCTGAAGGATACCGTTGAGATGCATTGTTTGACTAGACTAACCCATTTTTTACTAAAGCCCATCTTTAGCATGCAAGCACATAGGAAATCCCACTCCACTCTATCATAGGCTTTCTGCATATCCATCTTGAAGAACGGCTTGAAATTTTCTCTTTCGCTCCCTAGTTCTCAACTGGTGCAAAACTTCTTGGATGATCAATATATTGTCTTGAATTTGTCTCTTACTGATAAAAGCCTTTGCTCTTTGGCGATAATGCCCGTAAGCCAAGGTTTGAGCCTATTAGCCATAACTTTAGAGAAAATTTTGTAACCGAAGTTACACAAACTGATAGACCTAAACTGTGAGATACTCTCTGGATTTACTACCTTAGGAATGAGCACTATCTGAGTTTGGTTTAGAGAAGGGTCAAAGACCCCTGAAGTGAAGAAATCACTAACCAATCGAAAGGCGTCAATTTGTATGTCCTCCCAATATCCCTGGTAGAAATGGCCATTAAGGCCATCCAGTCCCGGGGCTTTGATGGTCCCACACTGGAAAGTAGCAATTTTGACCTCTTCGAGGGACGCCGGGGCAATTAGAGCCTCGTTTGTATCCCCATGGACGAGTGTTGCGCATTGATCCAGAACAGGCTGAAAATTTCTATCCCTAATCGACTCATAAAGGGACTCAAAGTAGTCAAGAATGTGCTAGTTCAAATGGTTTTGATCTCAATGCCACTCCTGGTCATCTATCAACAAGGCTGAAATTTTGTTCCTTTGATGCCTTTCAATTGTGGTGGCATGAAAAAACTTAGTGTTTCTATCTCCTCCCTTTAGCTACCTGATTTTAGATCCCGTCATCCAATAGGACTCTTCTTGTCTCCATAGCCTCTTGATTTGTTCAATGATGCACTTAGAAGCCTCTCGGTATGTGTGGTCCGCGGGGCTATTTGTAAGGGCAGTCAGCTTGTTCTTTAGTTCTTCTATTTGAGCTCGGACATTGGGATGCTTCCTTTTACTCTATTTCCATAAAGCTTGGGTGACATTCTGGACTTTTCTTGGAAATTCCCTCAGAAATTCGCTCTCATTGTTGTATTGGAGTCCCCAAGCCTTTCTCACTATCCCTCCGCACTCCTCATCCTCTAACCAAAAGGAATCGAACTTGAACTCTTTCCTCCTTTTCCTTAAAGAAGGATTAAGGTCGAGAAGGATAGGGCTATGATCTGATCCTGTGGCAGGTAGGGCGATTGCTACTACATCGGAAATGTTACCCATCAATCCATGTTACAAAGTCCTCTATCTAGTCTTTCCTTAACAAGAGCATCCCCTTCCTGGTTGTTAGACCACATGAATGTACAGCCTTGTTGCAACCTAAAAATTGATTAAGACCTTAGGTTAATGGATTATTAGGCTAATTAAAGACTAACTTAATACGGACTCTCCCAAGCTCTATCAAATCATAACTTAGGTTTATTCAGATGATTTTAACTTTGGAATCACCACAAACCATTTTTGGTAGGTTGGTTAGGTACCTAAATAAAATAGCAGGAGGACTATTTTATTTCTACGAGTCAAAGATTAAGTGTTCGTGGACTTGATTACGTTAGTCAACTAAAACTAATGCCCTTTCAGTACCTCAATTCCATGAAAGCCTAGATTCGACAACTCAAACTTGATTTGATTTTTTTTAACTTCTCAAATGGAGTATTTTTTTTTATTGTTTTTACTTTCTAGAATCGATGCAATGCATGACATGTGAGGACTAACTTATATGCTGGATATGCCGGATCTATATGAGTAAATTAAAGATGCAAATGACATCGAATTAATGCAATACTCAAAGTAACATGCATACAGTCATGCACTTTAAATAAAATAAAACATGTAAAGACTATATATAGCATGCGAAAATTCTACTAACCTAGGTAGCATGCGATTTTTTTATTCAAGCAATTAAAACATACAAATTAAACTATTCCAACATGAATATCCTAAGCATGATACTAATGACATGCCAAATGTCATGGTGAAAATAAAAATAAATATGATGTAGACATGCAAGTTATGAGATAGGTGAAAATGACGTCGCCATAATATGATATGCATGATTTTTTCTGAAAAAATGAATGACGGACTAAATGATGGTCGAAAATATGAACGGCATGAGAGTTAATGCAAATATATCAAATGGTATTTTGAAAATATGGAACGCAGGACATGATATTCAAAATAAATATCCAATATGTGCATGAGATTTTTTTTTTGCATTTTCTTTTTTAAGACTTTCGACCACATGAAGATGTGCTTGATTTGATCTTTTCGATTTTTATTTCCAAGTTGAACTTAACTCCCTAAAGATTTAATTAGATATAATATCTAAAAAAAATTATATCCTCCTAGATTTTAGAAATTTTAAAGTCTTAGAAAGTTCAAAATCAAACAAGATATCAATCAAGTAAATCCGAAATAACAAATCCAAGCAAATCAACCATTTCTATCTCACATTAAAAAAATACTGAAATCTAAATCAGCTTTTGAAAGATGAAGAATCGGATCTAAATGGCACAGTGGTACTGAACAAGATCCCTAAGAGAATCAATTAAGTAGCAGACTTTCTTCTCAGCAAAAAGTGATGTCTTGGCCACTGTAGATGCGTCCAAACAATGGTAGGGCCACAGCATAGAAATAAAAACAGCAAGAGCAAAAGAAAAAAGGTAGAAGTTGGACCAAGTCTTCAAATTCAGAGAGAGTGAAGTTGAGAGAGGAAACGGGAAAGTCCCCTTTTTTGACTTTTCTCCCCTCTCTATGTTTTTCTTCCCCTTTTCTCACGTGAGAGAGCCCCCTTCACCTCTGCCCTCTTTTTTTTTTTTAGTTTCTCTTTGCACGTGAATAGGAAGGAATTCTTTCTCTCTTTTTCTCGGTGTACGAAGCCCCTCACCCTTTTTTTTTCTCTGTGCTGTGGAAGAGCTCTCCCAGCCTCCTTCACGTCTGCCCCTTTTATAGAAAAAGTTCCCCCCCCCCCTCCCCATGTATCCCTTGAAAGGTGCTAAATCGTGGAGTTGTTTTGATCTTTGAGGATTTTCCTTGATTTTGAGAACCGGCAAATTTCCATCAAATCTTTTAGTTTTCCCATTGTATTTTATTCAATCTTTTATCTTCCCATTTTTTTAATATTGCCGCAAACATGTCTAGGTTCACTCACTGTTCGCTAATTCATGAGTAGATTACCGATATTCCTCCAACTTTTCATATTTTCAAGCGATTTTGATTCAAACATTTAAGCATGTCTATTGTCGGTCCAATAAAATGCAAATTTGTGCATGCTAAAAAGTCAACATGAAATAAATGCAAACTATATACAGAATGATTTAATTATTTTTTAGGGACTAAAGTTAGTCTCTAATTTTTTTATGAAATAAATTATCAAAATTTAGGTGTCAACAAGCCTTTATTTTTCAAGTCCATTAGTGATGCACTTTTTACAACATCATTGAAGGCTACTAACCTTAAATGATCAGCTTGGCGTCCGCCTTGTTCTCCCAATGGTACATAATTTCATTGAAGTCCCCAATACATAGCCATGGAAGCTAGTTTGCCCCTTTCATTTCCTCAAGTTTCTACTAAAGGTCTATTCTACGATGAAAGTCATTTGGGGCATGAATAAAAGTCACCCTCATCAATGTGCCACTGTCCATGTCCCTACATTTGAGGTTGAAAAATTGTTGAGAGCTTTCCTCCACTTCCTCATCCCAAAGAATGGCCAACCCACCCGCGATACCTATGGGGTTAACCACCTCTGAATGCCAAAATCTAAGGGTTCTTCTTACCCGTTTTGCAACTTCTTCTTTGTTCTTTGTCTCCATCAAAAGGTTAGGTTTTTCTTGAGCCACAATGGCTTATTAGGGCTAGCCACTAAAGCCCATTCGTTTCCTGCTTCCGCTAATAAGATGGGAGTCTCAAGTAACATTTCTTCATTAATAGAGTTTCCAAGAGAAGCTCACTGTTTTGAGGGGCAAGCTCTCTACATTTTCTTTTGGGGTTGAACTTTCAGCACCGCCTTACCCTTTTTCTACCTACTTGAGGATTTTCCAGCTTTAGAATCTTCTTTAGAAATCTGTTGGATCTCCATTTCAATTTGGGTGCTAAAAGGATCACGTATCCCACCTTTAGGGGCACTCACAGTTAGGCTTAGGTTCTACTGTCCCATATTGCTTGCCTCCCCTAACTCTAGCTCGACGTTGTTATGGTGGGTATCGCGTAATGGAGTCTCGGGGATCAATTCTTCATCATCAATTTCGAGCATTTCCTTTCCAAAAAAGAGCTCCGAAAATGGGCTAGGGGATCTAGCTTCAGAACGTAGCCAACCACCAAACTTCCTTGGTGAGTTATTTCCACTACTTACGTCTTCATGAGGTACACTACACAATCGGTTATGTAGTGACCAATATAGCCACATGAATAACAATATTTAGGAAGTCTTTCATAGAGAAAATCTATCCAAAGTTTATTGTTTCCCAAAGTAAGGATAGTGCTTGACTTTAGGGAGGAAGATAAATCCATAAGAACCTTTGCTTGCTTACTTCCCTCAAATTGCTGCCTCTTGAATCAATCTTCACTTCTAGAACATCTCCAATCTTGGCAGCCACATTACTTAACACGTCCTCCATCAACCTCCCTCTTGGAATCCCAATCAATTGAACCCAAAAGGCATAGTGGGTAAATTCGTAGCAATGTTCTAGTATATCTAGTTGACATTGTTGCAGAATAAGAAGGTCTCTCGCAAAACGCCAGGATCTGTTCTCCAAAACTCTTCTTTTCATAGCTGCCGTCTCAAATTGAAAGGAGAATAGACCATTTTCAAGCGAGATGCACTCCACTTCTTCCACCTTTCACGCCTTCTTCATAGTGGTGAGGAAGGCTTGGTAGTTGACATTTGACTTTGAGAATAGTCTGCCATACAAGATTAGGTCACACTCCTTAGCCTTTTCCTCTAGGATTTCTTCCTTGACAACAACCTCATCATTTTCAGACCATATATCTCCTAGCTTTTTACATAGGGCCATCAAATGAATATCGCTTTCCATGTCTTTAACTATCACAGTACCCAACCAACCAAAAAGTCTAGAGAACCACCGAAGGCTGAATGATAGATATAAATGCTCCTCTATTTTGCAGGAACAATTGGTCATACAAGGGGATGCGAAGAGCTTGTCTGCAACAACACAGAGGAGACTTTAAGGACCACCAAGAGACAATACCTGGGTATAGAGGAGAGGTGCAGCAAGAGGATCTACAGAGGAGTCGATCTCAGCCCAGCTCATACAAGAACAGGAAGACCTAGCTTGACTAAGGTGGGGTAGATTGAATGGAGTTCCCAATATAGGAGAGGGGATGAGAGTTAGCCCCTACCCTTTCGAGATGAAACAGACATAAGGAAGGTAGGCTTAGGGTTGGGGCTGTGGTTTCGAGTCCCACAAAGAAGACATGACCAAGGGAGGGGGATGGTGAGGCGGAGGGGGAACTTGGATTAGGGTTTATGAGGTAACAGGGAGTGGATACTCTCCAAATGGAGGGAGTTAAACACAGGTGGGCCATAAAGGAGGACAGGATGTGGTATGAGGGGGATTCTTGCAAGGAGACACCAGCCATATGGGCAAAGAAGAGGGAGGATTCATTGGGTAGGGCTACCGAGACTAGGGTTTAGGGGGGGTTATCTCCATGGGAGAAGGGGAAACTCTTTAAAAGAAGAGGGAGAATGACACACACTTTGAAGCCCCCCATAATACATTACCTTGACCTATTCAACCTGTATACCATCCTGATTTTTTCCTATATTTTTTTTCCTAGCCTGCGATTTCAACCTCCAAATCCCCATCCTTAAATCTTATGAGGTATAGGATTTTCACAGTAAAAAAAAGAGCAATAAATATTGCCCTTAAATAAACCAAAATAATTAGAAGTAGGATGGTAATAAACACCCACTCACATATTTGAACTTCGAGGAGATGCACAATTGGTTTCTTCGCAAGGGAATTCGTGTTAATCACAGGCGTCAGTCTCGTCGATATGATTTTGAGATCCTTTAATTTATGAAGGTGATGGTCGAGGGGAGTCGTGTGAACGATGCCACTGGTCTTTGATTGAGTTAGAGAGAACTAATTATTTGCAGTCGAGATCTTGACGACTTCAACCATCCTGAGCATGTTAGCTACTTGAATAGAAGCGCTAGCATTATGGGAACTATGTTTGATATTGTCGTTGACTAGTAGTGGCACCATCGATGACATGGTTTCAAGATCTTTCAATTCATGAAGGTGATGGCCATCAGGAGGAGTTGGGTGGATAATGTCACTAGTCTTTGAATGAGTATGAGAGGAGTGACTATTTATGATGGAGACCTTGATGCCTTCACCTATCTCGAGCTTGTTGGCTCAATGAATAGAAGTGTTAGCACTATGGTATCCATGTCCAATATCGTTATTGATCAGAGGCGGCGACAGCGCCAATATGGTTTTGAGATCTTTCAATTTGGAAAGGTGATGGCCGTCAAGGGGAGTCAGGTGGACGATGTCACTTATCTTTGATTGAACTGGAGAGGATTGACTATTCGCGATCGAGACCTTGACGCCTTTAGCCATCTTGAGTATGTTGGCTCCCTAAACAGAAGTGTTGGCATTGTGGGATCCATGTTCGATATCATAGTCGACCTGTGCCGACCTATGCCGCTGCCACCGTCGACATGATTTCAAGATCCTTCAATTCATGAAAGTGATGGTCGTCAAGGGGAGTCGAGTGAATGATGTCACTAGTCTTCGATTGAGTTGGAGAGGACTAACTATTCGTGACTCGAGACCTTAACACTTTCAGCCATCTTGATCGTGTTGGCTCCCTGAATAGAAGTGCTGGCATTATGGATCAATGTCCGATATCGTCGTTGACACGTGGTGGCGCAGGCACCCATATGATTTTGATAACCTTCAATTCATGAAGGTGATGGTCATTGGGTGGAGCTAGGTGGACGAAGTCACTGGTTTTTAATTGAGTTGGAGAGGACTAACTATTCATAACCAAGACCTTGGTGCCTTCAGCAATCTGAATGTGTTGGATTGTGGGACCCATGTTCATGTCGTCGTTGATCAGTGGCGGCTTTGCCGCCGATAAGGTTTTGAGATCCTTCAATTCATGAAGGTAATAGCGTCAGGGGGAATTGAGTAGACAATGTTACTAGTCTTTAATTGAGTTGGAGAGGACAGACTATTCGTGATCGAGACCTTGATGCCTTCAACCATCCTCAGCGTGTTGGCTTCCTTAATAGAAGCGTTGGCATTGTGGGAGCCATCTCCAATATCATCATCAATTGGTAATGGTGCCATACGATATGGTTTCAAGATCCTTCAATTCATGAAGGTGATGGTCGCCAGGGGGAGTTAGGTAAACAATGTCCTGGTCTTTGATTGAGTAGGAAAGGACTTGCTATTTGCAATTGAAACCTTGACATCTTTAGCTATCTTGAGTGTGTTAGCTCCCTGAACAGAAGTGCTGGCATTGTAAGAACCATAACCGATATCATCATTGACCATTGGCAATGTCCTCAATGACATGGTTTAAACATCCTTCAATTTATGAAGGTGATGTCCATCAGGGAGAGTCATGTAGATGATATCACTAGTCTTTGAATTAGTTTGAGAGGATTGAATATTTACGATTGAGATTTTGATGCCTTTAGCTATCCCGAGTGTGTTGGTTCCCTAAATGGAAGTGTTGACATTGTGGGACCCATGTTCCATATCACCGTCGACCAACAGCATTGACGTGGTTTTGAGATCCTTCAATTCATGAAGATGATGGTCGTCGCGGGATAGACGATGTCACCGATTTTTGATTGAGTTAGAGAGGACTGACTATTCGCATTGAGACCTTGACGCCATCAACAATCCTAAGCGTGTTAGCTCCCTAAACAAAAGAGATGGCATTATGGATCCATGTTCAACATTATTGTGGACCAGTAGTTACGCCCTCGCCGATATGATTTCGAGATCCTTCAATTCATGAATGTAATAGCCGTAAGGGAAGTCGAGTGGACAAAGTCACTGGTCTTTGATTGAGTTGGAGAGAATTGATTATTCGCGACTGAAACCTTGATGCCTTCAAACATTGTGAGCATGTTGGCACACTAGACAGAAGCGCTGGCATGGAGGGACCCATGTTTGATATCATCATTGACTGATGGTAGGGCCACTAACAATATGATTTCGAGATCCTTCAATTCATAAAGGTGGTGATCATCGGGGGGAGTTGAGTAGACGATGTCATTTGTCTTTGATTGAGTTGGTGAGGACTAACTATTTTCAATCAAAACCTTCATGCCTTCAACCATCCCAAGCATATTGGCTCCTTAAATAGAAGAGCTGGCATTATGGATCCATGTCCGATATCGTTGTCAATTGGCGAGGGTGCAGGCATTAACATGGTTTCAAGATCCTTCAATTCATTAAGGTAATGGCCATCGAACAGAGTTTGAGCAGATGATGTAACTGGTTTTTGATGAATTGGAGAGGATTGACTATTCGTGATCGAGACCTTGATGCCATCAGCCATCCTAATCGTGTTGGCTCCCAGAATAGAAGCACTAGCATTATGGGCCCTACGTCTAATATCGTCGTGGACCGGTAGCAATGCCCTCACCAGCATGCTTTTGAGATCCTTCAATTCATAAAGGTAATGGCCATCAGAGGGATTTAGGTGGACATTGTCATCGGTCCTTGATCGAGTTGGAGTGCACTGACTATTCGCAATCAAAACCTTGACGCCTTAAGACATCCTGAGTGTGTTGACTCCTTGAACAAAAGTGCTGGCATTGTGGGATCCATATCCGATATCATCATCGACTGGAGACAACAACGGCGCCGACATGGTTTCAAAATCCTTCAATTCATGAAGATGATGGCCGCTAGGGATAGTTGGGTGGATGATGTCCCTTTGATTGAATTAGAGAGGATTGACTATTCGTGA